>SCLD01114966.1:0-28102 GCA_004367895.1 Oikopleura longicauda
TGAGGCTCATTTTTCGGTCAAGGCCGGAAATGTCCGATTTTGAGTCAAAGCGACCGATGTTAAGTCTACCGCTTTCTGGGACTAAAGTGGCCGATTTTTATCAAATATGGCTTTTTATCCATAACAAAGGGTTCAAAGTGGCCGATGTTAATTTGGAGAATTACTTATGAATGAGGGCTAGGGTTATCAATTTGGGTAAGGGTTATGAATTGGCGCTATGGTTATGAATTAGTGTTAGGGTTATAATTTGGGGCAAGGGATTTGAATTTTGGTAAGAGTTCTGGATAGCGGTGAGGATTAAGCATTGAGGTAATGGTTACAAATTACGGTTACGGTTTAAGACGTTTTTTGGGAATTGAGGATGACTCAACTGTAAGAGTTCTAGAACACTGCATCCAGTACACAGCAAGAAACTGTGAAACGGTATAACCCATACCGACATTTTTGATAGGTGGCGTCATCTGAATCAGGTTCTTTAAAGCAAACGTGATACATGTACTTATTGATTATAACCATTAGGTTCTCTTGAGAATAACAAGGCCACGGGTACGACCTAAAATGGCTCTTATGAAAATAAAGGGGGGAGGGGTCAAGACTTATTGTTCCCGCAATCTGTTCATGATTGTCATATCTTCCGGTAAACATGCAATCGGTGACTTGATTCCAGATCTGATGAAAGTCTAACCGACAAAACGCAGAAAGCGCCTCAAGACAAGCACATCCCCTTTTTCGCAAAGTTGAAGTTCTAGAAACATTACCAATTGGACGCATCTAAAAAAGTAATTTGACGCAAATTTTGACGTCTATAGATCCCTCATACAAGTCCCAAAAAGCCCGTTTACTGATCATAGCGGTAAGATTGGGGTAGGGTAGTGTGGTAGGTTGACTGTTAAGCTTAAACTCGCCAGTGACAATTGTCCCATTTCAGGACATTTTTTCCCTTTTGAACTAAAATAAAAACCGTTCTTACGGCGTCAAGTGATTCCAAATAGGGTTGCTTGCTTAGAAATACACACGAATAGGTGTCTACTCTTTATATTTATTCTTTTACAGAATATAGCGACTTCGACCGTAACAAAAGTGAAGTGAGGCCCATGGAACGAAATTTGTTGGAGTACCCGTCCACGCGTAGGTGGAGGATACTCACCAACTAGGGTGACCCTGTGTAAAGGTATCACCAATCTATCACATCTTATATGGCGGTGTAAAGTCTTAGTTCTTTGAACGTCTCAAACGTTGGTCAATAAGTGTATCAAAACCGTTAAAATAACGTCAATAAAATATACCAATTTTAACCCGCTTTATATTTTTTCCCAGTGGGTAACGCAAATAATTCGAGCACCTCTTGAACATTCCAACGATCGATGATGATTCCCAACTCGTGTCAACTTGAGCGGCTCAAGTCGGGCCCCAAGAGTCCGGGACCCGGGTTCTATTAATAATAAGAATTAAATGTGGAAATCGTCGGTAAATGATATTTCATGGTGTATAGCGAATCGGCTTTATCACCGATGGAGATCTTCTTTTGGACTCGGAATATGGGACCATAATGATGGAATCATGAGGAGAATTGGATCATTTGAAATTAATCCTTCAATCATGAGCATAACTAAAAATAAATACTTTCGTGTACGACTTCAAAATGTGATTCGTGACGTCCACGTGAACCAATTAAAATCATGTATATCAAAGTTTATCCAATCATTTGATTCAAGCTATTAAGAAAGCTTAAATTCGAATAAATCGAATTACGTTCGTGAGTCCGCTGATTTTTCAAGTTGAGTTGAAATTTCCAACCTAGAAACTTAATAAAAAAATCTCTTAAAATCTCTTTTGAGTATGATTTTGGTGATGAAATCGTTTTGCTATCGCCTTGGTTTGATGCAAATAATAATCAGCATCATAGCTTTGACACTTTTACCCAACATGCATTAACCAGGTGTAATTGCAATAGACAAAGATAAGGGCGTAAAAGACGTCTAAAACAATGCAATTATTTTCATTAAATTGTGACGGTTAACTTGTGACTCAAAATTGGATTGCTGCATAGAATGCAGTGCTTACAGTTAGCAGCCCAATTAAAGCGTTTACATGAGTAAATTTATTTTGGGATCTAGTTTATATATATAAATTATAACTTTGGTTTTAGTTTAAATCATTTTATACCATGTTTATAGTATAAACTGATGCTCTCAATTTTGTCTTCATGAAAATTCCAACTTGGAGCTACTTACAAAAGCCTGAGGGTCCCTCAGTGAGGTACCATCAGCTTCATTAATTTGACTGAACGATTCATATTGACGTCATCGCTTTAGAATATCAAAAACATTGCTGAATAAGGCAGCTCGAAAATAAATAAATTATACAACACACGGATTCAACTCAGGGATAATTTAAAATAAGTAAGGGTGCATTCGCATATGGATATTTTGAACATCACCTGTCAGGCTGACGCATTTTAAATAACACTAAATTTATATACTTCATGTAATGACTTTTCATCTTTGAATCAGGCCTTGTCATATGATTCATGTAAAAGTACACAAGTGAAAACTGCATGCGAAACTAATTTCATAGATAAGCGAATCATGTGACAATAGATAATCACAGTTAATCGTTTATATGATAATTATCGCCATAAAAAATAGCTTCAATTTTCTATGTAACAATCGTTTAAGGTTCTGATGATATGTCGGTTAAAATCATATGGTTGGTATTAACCAGTTTGGTAACATGCATCGAATTTATACCTTCTGGGACAGAAATGTTTTGTAAAGAAGAGGAGGTAGTAAAGGCGTGGAAGTTGCAGAATTTGTACGCTATATTTATTTTTAAATGCTTTGATAAGTTATTCATGCCTTTCTGCATATCATATATATAGATTTTCTGATTCAGAATTTTTGAAGAATATGCAGTTCATATGCAACATCAGATAATTGTGATTTGATAAAACTCCGCAATTTCAAAATGTCGAAAACATTGCATTATTTTTGCGCTTTTCGACATTTTCAATCTAAAAGTTGATTAATTTGAGCATTAAGACGTCTGCAAATAATGAATTCGGGCAGAATAAAAAATATAAGCCTTGTTCAGGTTGCGCAATGTTATTTGTTCATTAATTTTCTTGAGCATTCCCGTGAGTTTAACAATCTTCGCGGCATGCTGTTAGAAGAAACGCCTTCTTTACTTTATTCTTGTTAATATACAGCATACAATCGGTTATCAAAATTGCATAAACAGTCACAAGGGCCTTGTCAGTGGCTTGTCACCAACAAACGGCATTATAGAATATTCTTATAGGATATTTGTTTGATGCCGGTTACCGGTCTCGGTTATAATATCATATATATTTGTAGTTCTTAAATATACATGATTCATATTCATATAACATGAAGATCTTTCATTTTACGTTTCTATATCATTTAAGAACTGAAACATATATTATATATGATATATATGATGTTGTAACCAATACCAGAAACCGGTTTCAAGCAAAGTTTCTGTAATAATATTTTATTATGCGGTTCGCTTGTGACAGAACTCGTGTCACAAGATCCACCTGACTGTTTAATTTTGATAATCGATCGATGTTGCATATTGATTGGGATGAAGTGAAAAAAGTTGGTTACGATTAATAAAAAGTGAATCATTGCGTCACGTAGATGAAGCAATGTTTAGCAATTATACTGCCAGAATTATTGATGTTTGAAGTCTCTTATTTATGCCGTACAACACAGTTTATTTAATACGTTTAATGTATACGTCACATATATCATATAATATGATTAATATATCAATATCATATATGCTTTATTGTTTTATTAGAATTCTTGGTTTCATATCCATGGTTTTACTTTATATCTTGTCTTCATCTAATAAAGACGTGAAATGACGCAATTCCGTTTCAAGACTTCATTAATTGAATAGTACTAGCGATAAAAATACGTTTGATTTATGAATCGTATGAAAGAATATTCAGGAACAATGGGTTTTGTACAAAGAATCGACCTTAGGAACCAGCAAACCTTTTCTTTGCGTGGGATTATTTAATTTTGTTCAGGCCGATCAGACAAAAGTATAAATTTTGTGAGACCAAGTTCGATTGAGTTGAATCTTGAACTCGACTTTTGTTGTTTGTCAATGATTGCGTTTGAAAACAACTGAGAATATACTGTAAACAAGTTGATACTTTTATGATGGATAAGTGTGTTCGTCCGTTCAGGTGTGTAGTCGACTTAGGCTTCGAGGATCCAATGTTTTTTGCACGAATAATTGAATCGATAGTTTGTAACGATGACACCTATTTTAACTCAGAACCTGAAACGACTTTCAAAAACAATTTTTCTGGCTATCCGTCTGCATGCATTTTTAGTGAGACTGTTTATTATTACGTAATTACCAAATCGAGTATGAGCCATATTAAATAGTGCATTTTATATGCAGCATATTATATGCTTAGAGAACTTTCTCGTCTTGTGTTCGTTCTGTTAAACTTTCAATTTCAAAAAGACTTTGATTTGGGATAATTACCATTTGGAATTAATATAAGTTGTGATCGGGGCGTTTTTTTATTTTAGCTGCTTCCAATAACACACAGAGGTTAAAATAGTTTACGATTGATTTCAGCTTTGAAATAATTTTAAACTTTGTGACAAGAGTCTATTTTTCTATTATCTGAGCCGATTTAAAAAAGAGATTAAACAACGACGCTAGAAATGTCTGAATTATAGTTTTGATGCCGAAAGAAAGGCTTGTTTTGAAGTTGAGGTGGGATCTGACTTTGGCCTTTGCGGCCAAAAGGCCACTCTCTCAAAGGTCGTCATTTCTCAATTTCTGTGTGTGGATGGTGCTTGGCAGCGCAAAAATATTTGAGACTGAAATATTTTAGGGGTTGTTTTTATCTTTGAAAGTTCTATTTTAAGCGCCCCGGGTGATGTCATTCCACCATAACCTAGTTGGCATGTTTGGGGTCCAAAATCCGGACCAGTTCTTATTGTCATTATCAGAAAATTCTGAGCAGACATATTTCAGCATGTTTTTCTGTTGACTGACCTCGATCGACACAACTTAATCGAGTCTCATTTAGAGATTCCCCGTTCAAGAAGACAAAAATAAAGAGAAATATTAATTTTTAGAAAAAACCATGAGATTTACTATATTAGTACTGGTGGTACAATCTGTGACGTCGATTTCGAATCAAATATGTTTTTCAAAAAACGAAAATACATTCGATCAACAAAAGACTAAAATTCAGAAAATTCTACACGACGAGATTATAAGAGCTGGAATTCATCAAAGAGGTAAACACCTTATGTTATTATGTAATTAATTCTCTTGATTTGAGTAAATGAGCGATTTTTTTCTCATATAATTATTTCTTATTTCAATAAATAGCTATCGGGAGTAGAAAAATCTCCGGGCACTGAATAAGTATGTTATATTCCTATTATGTCTTATTTTCAGCAAAACGGGATTCAAAAGTGAGGTGCGTCTTCCTGATGATCGTCTTAGCACTAAGGACGTTCATGATTTTTTAATCAAAATATGGTTTTGGAGACGAGGTCTCAATTTAATCGGTCCAGTGTAGCTGATTTTGTCATAACTCGCACGATAAAATATATTTCTTTTGAATGTTTGTGTATGAAAAAAATATGGTATTTTAAGGATGTATCCTCTCATTTGTTCGAAGATCTATGGTTAACGATATCTGGTTAACCAGTCCAGACCAAAGTCCAGTGCATCAATTTCTGAAAGAGACATTCAACATAAATATTATAAACCAGGGAAAATTAATTTGTTTTCAATTACCAAATTATGTCTCCCGTGGCCGAAGAAAAATTCAATCAACTCAAAAAATCATTCATCGGCTGCCAAACCTGTAAGTTTGAACATTTGATCACTTTTACGTTATGCACGACTTGGTGTACGATTCGAGCATTGTTTCTTTAGATTTCATTCGAAGAGAAAGGAATTTTATCAAAGTGTTGTGAGCTTCTATGACTATATAGCAAAGAAAAATTGCTGAATTTAAATCCAAGGTATTCCATTAGAGGGCGCATGCGAGTCTAGGCCCAAAATGAACTGTTCAGTTATATCTACTTCATTATAGTACCCTCGATTTCTCCAAACTTTTATTGAACCTGACTATAAACTGTACCCTAGTAGGTGAATTATTGTATCTTGAGCTAATCATCCCTTTTTACAAAGCTGCTCATTCAACTGTTTTCTGCTCACTAAAATTCGAATAAAACTCAAACTTCAATAACTGGTACTGAGGACCAGAGTGCTCAAATAAATCACAAAAAGTTATCAACTATAATTCAAAAAGCATAAACGAGATTCATAGCTGTTATGTGCAAATTAATTCTGAATTGGAAACGGTTCCCTGCAGAATACAAATATCCCGAATCGGTTAATTCAATGTTACAAAAGGGTGAAGCTCTCTTTGACAGTGATTCAAACAGACAATTGATTGTAAAGGCCCTTTACCAAAGGGAACCGGCGAACGAGTCGAATAAGTAACTTATCTAAAGCTTCAGTGCGTTTCAATTTTCAATATTTGGTGAATTTTCTGCCAATATGAACTTTCTTGAAATTGTGTTTCTCCATGCTTGATTATTTCATTATAGTACCTATATATTATACCTAATTTTCTTCTTGTATAACAGCGTGACAAGCTTTCATAACAGCAACAAGCTAAAATATCAAATGTGTTAAATAAATCTGTTTGTGAACAAACAAAGTATTTGAGTCAAAAACTTTGACTCAAAATTGCTGAAATTATGAAAGTGCATGTTTTATGAACCATTTACGTGGAAAAGTGAAAATGATACAAGTCAGTGATTTACAGGACGTTTATTAACAGTGATAAAATCATCGGGTGTGAAGGGCAGTCAGTGGACCTTCTATAATAATAGAAGTCTATTCGAATATACTGTATAAACACCATGCAGGATGAATAATGTCATCATTCGATTCGCAATGTAGTTGTTACGTTGGAGATGAAAATCACCGTAATTTAAGCGCAATTGAAGTTTATGATTGAAGTTTTTAAATTAATTAAACAGTAGCTTCGACATTGATCAAAATATTTGATTGCGTATTTCATCAAGCTTTTGTGACGACGAAAAAGAACTACTTCTGAAGAAATTTGGATGGGTCGGAGACATATTTAAAATATGCTTTTAAGACCAACAGTGAATTCGGCCATACTTATAATGTGGATGTTAAAGGGTATCCATATATATTTTACAAATATAAAAGCCTCGGATACACTTTAACATTTACATTTTGTTTCAGTTTTTCCTCTTATAAGTACAGCAGAATTTAGTGTTTGATCTTTAAAAATCAAATTCTTGCAAGATTCCCACTCTAACATATGGACCAAAACTTATGATCCGCAATGGATTATCATAATAATAATTGATACGATATGAATCATACCTTGTCATTTTTTATAAGAGCAAGTGAAATTTTTGCCCTCTGAGTATACTTTTAAAAGCTGATATTAAATTAAAATAATCAGCTGCCAAAATGATAGACTTTGAGATTCTCAAAAACCATATCCAAAAATGCAATATATATGGACTATTGATATTATATGGTGTCGTGTGCACCAAATCACAGATAACTTAAGTTATCTCAGAGAGATAAATAAGTCCAATGGTATGGAATCTATCCAGGAACCTTACCCTATAGGGATACATTATATTTTACTTATCATATTTTAAGTTTATTATAATAATATATAATAAGTATGAACGTTTAGTATCAGTTCAATGTCGCCTTATTGATTCCGATATTGATCGGTTTTCTTTTTGTGTCAACTGGGAAATAATTTCTTCCTTTAGACTTCCTTACTAAAAGAGAAAATGGTCGGATTGAATAATTTGCTTCGTATCGGAATTTACTTATTCAACCTCACTGATATTTATGCAGAAGAACTATGGGAAAGTTCATCAAAATTAATATAACTTATACAGATTTGAACTATATGAGAAACACTCTCGACGAATTTAAGTTAATTGAATTTATTTTTTCAGTCACTCTAGTATTCCTATCAGTTATGAACAGCATATAGGGAGATACTGTGTAGTTACTCAAAAGAAGTCATTAAGGGTGTCCTACTATCTTTTGAGCAAAATCGACCTGTTTTAGAAAACCTACAGATTTTGAACAGACGATCCAAATCATTTTGAAGGACTTGACCTCAAGAAGAGCTTATAGGTTTTTGTTCTCACGTATCTCTCTCTTGAAGACCGAAAAAGTGCTCTCTCTTGAAAGGCGTTTTTTAGAAAATCCAGTATATCGAGAATCTCCCTGTAACTCTTGATAGGGACTTGCTGGTGATTAACAATCATCACCAGTAAATTTGTCGCGGTCAAATTAGGTAATGGTAAAATTTTTATCACGAATGAGTCTATTTTTACAAAATACTGTAATTTGGGGGTCTCTGTAATTCTTCTTGTAATTCTCTGTAATTCTTTACAGAGGCGCGCTAGAACAAAACTGATAAGCTCGGCAGAATCAGAGGAATCAATTTACCCCAAAAATAATTTTTCATAAAAATTGGCCTATATCGACAAAAGATAGTAGGACACCCTTAAATGAGATTTTTGGAGAGCTTTTTCGATGCCCTTTGATAGGGCTCGTATCAATGACGACTATTTAAGTTTGTCGAACGGAAGTACGACGCATGTAGTTTCCTTCAGCAAGGAAATTATCCTTTATCCAGCTGCTGCATAATTTGTGCACGTATGATGTTCGGTTGGTATTAACTACCAAAACTATATTAAGCTTACACAACATAAATATGTGAAAATTATGCAATGTCATTAACACACCTTACCAAACTGGTGTTTTGTCGAAGGTTGTCAATTTTGGCTTGATATGATTTTAATATTCTTCATTCTATTATAACGGTGTATATATTGAAACAATGACCAAACATATCGCAGTGTTGCAACGTAATTTGAGGTTTTTTGCTAATTTCGTTGCTATTTGTTCAAATATTGCAACATATTTTCGAAGTATTGCAACAAAATTCATGAATTTCGTTGCAATAGTTCGAAAATGTGTTGCAATTTTGAACATATAGAAACGAATAGCAAAAAGGCGAACAATTACGTTGCAACACCGCCTGATATTGCGAATTCCGATCTCAATATTGCGTCTTCTTAATACTGGAAGATATCAAATACTTAAATATGAATACCGCAGAGTCATAGGAAATTGATGATCGGGGCTAAGGTTGCACCGGTCACGCGAAAACGATTAAAACTCTCGAAGCCTCCTGTTTGGTTCTTCAATATTCACGAATGATTTTTAATTGCTCTTTTGGAGCAGCTTTGATAACGTAACCAATTAAAAACTGTGGCGAGTCGCCACTGGGGATCATATCAAATGATTTGGACCAAAGGCTATGTACCGAATCATAGGCTATGAAAGATAGGATTTTCATAAAAGAACAGTATTTGATGGTTATTCTGACGTGAAGCTAAACGATTTATTACTAAAGCCTAGTATTGTCTATAGAATTATTTTATTAAACTACCGTCATAATTATAGTTTTGTCATAAAAATTATAGTGAGACTTTTGAGAGTTTGGAATGAAATAATTCTTATAAATGATTCGGTCATTAGATAACCGACTCGGAATTCTTTCCTTCCAGAACCATCGCCGATTAAGGTTTCTTAAGTCCCGAATGAGAAAGACATCTGTATGACACAGCTGAATATTCTTCAATGTAATCGAGGACCGAATCGTTCGAGAGAAAATTCGCAATTTTGGCTCACTATTGAGTAAGAAAATGCTTGAGAGAGCATGCTAATTTCAAGATGCATCGTAACAGTGAGCATCGATTTGAACATTTCAATAAAGGAAGAGCCACTTGTTTTGAGCTAGCCTGAATTTAAACCAGTTTTGACCAGTTATATCATATAACATATATATCATGATGAAGCAACAAAAGTTAGTTTATAAATATACTATAAATAGAAATGAACTTTGGAAAGGAAACCGAAGAGCGACTAATCTCGAATCTTCTCAACGAAAATATTTATAATCCTCTTGTTAGGCCAGTTAAGGAAGGTTTAGAACACTCGATACAGTTCTAGATATCTCGAATGATATCTAGGGATTTACTGGTTATTTTGTATCTAGCCCCAAATTCTGATATCATGGTATGTAATGATAAGCCTGCAAAAGCTCATCGACGATGTGGTTGAGATAAAGTTTGCATTGATCGTATCCCAGCTTATATCACTGGAAGAAAGGGAACAGTTTATGACTGTCAAGGCTGGGGTTACCCTTCAATTTCTTAATTTTTTCTATTCGAATCACAAATTGTGTTATTATAATAATGACAATCTATAATATTGACCCATAAAAGGTTTGGTTAGCACAGGTCTGGTCTGATGAGCGCCTCAAGTGGAATAAAGAAGAATATGGGAATATGACAAAAATTCAATTAGCTGGTGATGCTCTTTGGAAACCTGAAGTGGTATTATACAATAATGCAGATGGTAACTATGAGGCCACATACAACGCAAACGCAATTGTTTATCATGATGGAACTGTAGAATGGACGCCACCAGCTGTTTTTCATAGGTGAATATGCCACGATTTACTTACAAATCAAATTAGAAATACATTTTAACTGGTGTACTCGTCGACACCTTAATCGAAGTATAATTCATATTTTATAAATATCTGATGTTCCAAAGTTCATTCTAATATACATTTATATTCCACTACTTAATAAGGGCGTTCAGGCATAAATGCTTACAAAACACCTTTAAAATACGGATCGTTATTATATCTGTGTACGAAAGATACCCTTGTCCTTGGTGACATTCTTCTTTCAATTCTAACATTTGAACATCTGATAGGATTATGATTTAGGCTCAAGTATTGCGAGTTAAGATTTTCCGGTTTTAAATCGCCGGGAATTAAATTTTGAATGTATTGAAATATATTCAAAAATTTGGATGACCAAGGCTTAGCCAGTTGTATCGGCGACAAATCCAAACACATTCTCCATACCCGGATGTGAATCCAATGTTCTACATGACCCGATGGCTCAGTAGGAGTTGTAATCCCGGACATCTCAAGTTCCATACTGCGTTATGAGAAAGATAATTCTTAATTCGATTCAAAGCCGATTTATGAAAAACCGGTTGAGCCGGTATCTGACAGTCGGATTTTAACAACCAAATGACGGTTTGATGATGTCATTTTTTCATCAAACTCAATTTTCGAAAGTAGAAAATGTTTTAAAGTACCCCTGCATTGAACCTCGACCGCTAAAATCAAACCGGAAACATGCGTATTACTAATATGCCGGAGAACATCCTTATAACCGAATTCAAGTTCACCTCCAGTTTTTTGTAAAAATATACAGAGAAACTAGAAACCCTGAGAAACGAGAAATTATAGTTTATTGAGTTAAATTAGTTTATAAGAAACTCACATTCAGCTCTTGTCGAATTCGAGTTCGTCACTTCCCATTTGATGTTCAACGGTGCGAAATGCAGTTTCAAAGTTGGGTATATCCAAGAGATGAAGTTCAACTAAATCTCCTTGATAACGAAGCATCAAAAGACGATTTTACAGAGTCAGGAGAATGGAATATCGTTAGTTTACCAGGTAAATCTGCTTTATCTTGTATTTCCCAGCTGATAAAATCATTTCTGGACCATTCTAGCTTGCTATATCATGCTCAAAAATTATGTAAAATTACTCAAAATCACAATTTCAAACTAAGTTGTTAAAACCTTTTTTCAGGCGAAAAAATATCCGATATGGATGAGAATGGGGTGGACATTATTAAATTTCTGGTTATTATTGAACGTAAACCTCTATTTTACTCTGTAAATTTGATAATTCCATGTATGCTGATCACAAGTCTGGCGATTTTTGTATTTGTTTTACCTTCTGAATCTGGTAAGTCTGGCCTCTACTTCTGGATACTGTGCTGGGGTACCGTTAAATATCGTTTTATTCATATCATTTACGTATTCAACATATGTTATGGTCAATACATATTGAAAACCATCTTTCACCAGTCTTCAGCAGATATCCAATAGATCAGCTGGTGCAGCTTTATCAATGACCAATATAAGATTCTTATTAGTGAGCATATGTTTCAAATATAAAATATATTTTTTTTTCAGGAGAGAAAATGTCTCTATGTATATCAGTATTATTAGCACTTACAGTTTTCTTGCTATTAATATCGAAGCTAATTCCACCAACATCACTGGATGTCCCGCTGATTGGACGATTTCTGATGTTTACAATGGTACTTGTAACGGCATCTATTGTGGCATCTGTCTGCGTTCTAAATATTCATTATCGGGGACCATCAACTCACGATATGCCAAAATGGGTTAGACGAGTTTTTCTTCAAATTCTCCCAAAATATATCTTCGTAAATAAGCATCTCAATTTTACTGTTGATGCCGATTTCATTGTCCATACTATGTCAAGGTGAGCCATTTATATGATATAAATTATATAATTTAAATTCACCAAGCTTACTTATCAAATACTTTATACAGTGACATGGATTCTGCTAGGAATGGTGGGAACACATTATCCTGGAAAGTACAATCAAATACGAACGATGTTATTCATTCTGGAGAGTCTGTCGATGCCATAATTCAAAGTAAGTTTAGACTTACTGTTTAGCTTAGTATGTTTGTGTGGTACTTTGTTTTAGTCTAGTTAAATTAATTCGTGTGGTGCTTTGCTGGTGTAGTTAGAATATTACTGTATATTTGACCACCTTTGGACGTGAAAATTTAAGGTCGAATACGCGCTGCTCTTATGGAGATTAATTTCATTGGAAACTGTATTCGAAGCAGAGAAAGCTCAAATGCCGCTGCAGACGAATGGCAATATGTAGCAATGGTTGTAGGAAAGTAGTTTAGATAATTTCCGCTTCATCAGATTAACGTCAGAAATGATAAGAACTAGATTCTTTGAAATCGGACGGAAAATCGGACATATGATATTACCAAGATCAAAGATTGTACAAAATGGAATTTAAAACTCGTCAAGATCGTCTTCTTCTTTGGATATTTCTAGCAGCAACAATCATTGGAACAGTTGCAATATTTATTGATCCACTTATAAATCCAGAAATTCCAAGTTAACATTATTCAAGTGGTCATATTCAAAATGTTGTAAACTCGCCTTGGCTCCCTTGAAAATTCCTAAAGAAATATGCAACGAAAGTTTTCAGTAAAAAAACATTTTTAAATTTTATAGAAATCCAATTTTATTGAACAGAAATAATCATTTAACTTGGATTTAAAAGTATTTTAATTGTATTTACATTTTTATACATATGTACAGCTTGCAATTATTCTCCTATTGCAAAATTAATGCAATAAATACCAATAAAACTGAAACTGCTACTTGTGCAGACGAGGAATCTGCTTTTTTCAATATTTTTGGATTTACTGTCGATGTCACAGCTTCAGTCACATCGTCTGTGACATTTGTTTTATCGGAAGTAGTTTCTGGTGACAATTTTTTAGTTGTGACAACTTCTCTAGTTGTCGTAGAAGTTTCTTCAGTTTCAACAGTTTCAGTGGTTGTGGACTTTGTAGCTGTTTTTGTAGATGTTGTAGTACTTGCAGTGGTCCTGGAACTAGTTGAAGTTGTCGTGGCCTTAGTTGTCGGGGCTTTAGTTGTAGTGGCCTTAGTTGTTGGGGCTTTAGTTGTAGTGGCCTTAGTTGTCGTAGTAGTCGTTGAAGTTATACTTGTTGTGGTAGTGGAAGTTATTGTAGCTGTGGTTGTCGTTGATGATGTTGTGGTTGATATCGGTTTTTGTGTCTGTTTCTGCATGATTGAATCCCAGTCAATATCAAGCGATTCAGTTTTTGTATTTGATTCAGCTGTTGAAGTGATCGATTCGGTTGGTGATTTCGTTGACGTGATCGTGATTGATGTTGTTGTTGTCGTTGTAGTAGTTGAAGTGGTTGTGACTGTCAACTTTGTGGTTGTCGGTTTGGTTGTCGTCGATGTTGTGGTCGTCGATGTCATGGTCGTCGATGTGGTAGTCGTCGATGTGGTAGTCGTCGATGTGGTAGTCGTCGATATGGTAGTCGTCGATTTGATGGTCGTAGATGTGGTCGTGGTAGATGTAGTGGTCGTCGATGTGGGGATTGTCTTCATAGTTGGAGCAAAAGTCGTTGAGGGATTTGCATTATCATCTTTTCGATCACCAAAAGGATGTAATGTTGCTTTGACTTTTGGTAAAACTAAATTTTCGTTGGCCTGATCAGATTTTTCTTTGTCCATTTCATCGGTCAGTCTACCACCTAATATCTCATGAAGAGAAAGTTCGTCTTCGTGTTTTCCACGTTCATCAATATCATTATTATGCATTGCCATGAAGAGGTCTAAATAGTAATTGAAGAGTAAATCGGTATATTTGCCGTCGAGTTGTAAAATAATCATCAAGTTCAATCAAAATGCCTATTAATTATTATTATTTTTACCTTCAAGGGGGCTTGGAATACGGTCATCTTTACTTGGAACATCAGTATCATCAATTGAAAGAATCTTCTTATCATTATTCATATTATCCAAAAGAGTAGTCAAAATTTCAGTGGTCGTGGTCAATTTTTCAGTGGTGGTCAAAATGGGGTTAACATCAACAGTGGATTCGGTGTTTGCTAGAGTTGTATCTAAAACTAAGTCTAGTCCTTCGGTAGTAGCTAAAATATCTTCCAAAATTGTAGCGACATTCTCGTTGGTAGTAACTGACATAATGTTATCGGGTTGGGTTGTCATTATCGACAGTAAATCGAATAAATCTTTGGTTTGGGTAGAATTTTGGGTAAGAGCAAGTGTTGTGGCAGAATCGGTTGTTCCTTCTACCAACATTGATTGAGTTGTTGATAATAACGCGAGAATATCTTCGGTTGTAGCAGCTTCATCTACATTACCGGGCGTGGTTACCAGCTGATTGAGTGCTTCGGTTGTATCAAGAATGGCAAATTCGGGATGTAAAGTTGTATTTTGATCAAGAATAGATTCTGCCGTTGTAAAAAGGGGTAAAAGTTCAATGAGGTCAGGTGTGGTTTCGACTAAGAGTGAACTTGGGGTCGTTTTCAATAAAGAAGAAAGATCATCCAAAATGGAATCTGTTGTGAATAGATCCAATTTGGGCGAGTCAGTTGTTAAGATTGCAAAAGGAATGTCTGAAACTGTGGTTGCGTGCCCCTGGATGACGTCATCTGCACCATTATTACCATTTGGTGACGGTGTTGTCTCAATTATAAGATTTTCAAGATTGAAAATCGATGCAGCAGTTGTCTGCGGTCCAAAATGATAGAATTTCCCATCGACAGTGACCGATTTCTAAATATGGAATATAAGATGGGTGGAAAAGTGGGCAAAGGGCAGGAAGGAGTCACGTTATAGATAGCTAATTAAGCTTAATCAGGGTATCATAATGACCAAGCTAGGGTTTGATAATCTCTGATATGCCGTAATATCGTAATTTGACGCGATGGGAGACTCTCTAGGGATGATGACCATATACTTATATAATATTTTATTCTAAAGCGCTCTTTCGATGCATTTACAAATTTGATTTAAGCCAACATTATCGCTCTAGGTACCTTTCATAACTGATTTCCCGATAAAATGTCAGATTTCTCATCCCTGACTGCTCAAATTGTCAATTTATTTTACATTAGAACTACATACGTTGACAAGGACTAAATAAATATATGATATTTGTTAAAGTTATGTTTACTAATGTTGACGACGCTTAACATAAAATACCATTACATATTCTATATTGGTTGGTTTCAGACTTTATTCCCAAAAAAAGCAAAATTTTTGAATTTGAAGAATCCGACCAAATATTCTGATTAAGCATCGAAAATAAGTCCTACAGACCAAATTTGAGGCCTACACATATTGCGTAGGCGGAGATATTGGCAAAAGAAAACTGAAACTTACCAATGGCACAAATTTTTTAGGAATAAAGTCTGAAACCAACCATTATCAAATATTTATTTTCAGATACAATTTCGTGATAATGTAATATATTTTGGTCCATTCTTATAATAAGAAAAATAATGATCTATGTGAATTTTAAACAATAACAATGTATGGGAAGGAGCATGTCGTGTGAAATGTTAAGTCCAACTACCGTTTTATGTAATAGCGTGTCGAATGCCGTGTACAAGATCAAAAATCCTCTCCGTTATGATTCTCCGGTCTTAATCATTAAAATCATTTAAAATCCACTCAATCCACTTAAATCAAAATGTTCTAACGGAACTCTTTTGTCTCATGGGACCGAGGTTTAAAAATTTAAAATTTAGAATTGGTCAATTACAACATAAAACAATGTTAATTCTTTTTAATCTCTGAATATTTCATAAATCAACATTAACAAATACCATAAATGTTACCATAATAAAAATTTCTGAAAACCATAAAATTAGCATTAGGAATACTATACTTTCGTCAAATTATTTAAAAGCTGACAGAAGCCGTTAAATATAAAGTTAAACTCATGTAACACCGGATTTTCTACCAAATTCACCTCATGTTTACCATGAATCCAAATACAATATCATATTGTCAATATGGGTTAATAATTTAATATGGATCATAATTTATGAGTGCTCGATAATTTAAATAAAATCCTATACCGTATGGCCGATTCACAATGGGTTATGTCAATGGGTTATGAAAAAGCTTTGTGGAATTCACTATCACAGGGCCTTAGTTTGTGTTGGTTTTTCATAGAATCCGCTGTTATAATGATGAGAAAATACGGTAAGCTCCAAAATAAAAAATTCATAATCTGGTTGTTAGTAACCGGGTGGTCAGTTAAGCACGTTCTACGGAGAATGCTTCGGCTTATGTCACATTTGAATTTTAACATTTTTGATTAATTTTTCTGAATCTCAAAGCTAGAATTGAATCTAATTAAAAAATTGCCAATTTGTAAAGTAGTTTACACTGTAATTTCATCTTTACGAAAAGATTTCATAGAATTTGAAATTTTCACATAAAAATTCCATGTCAATATCTTAAAGAAACCTAGTATATAGCCGGTAAATTAAGCGAATGTCGTAAACTGATTCAAATTAATTAATTTTAGCTACAGTTGAATTGTTAGTGCTTTTTTCCTCTGTCGCTTCGTCTCATGTAACTGAAAAACTTTTTAACTTTTTGACTTTGATCCCATCTAAAAGACCATAATGTACCATAGGTAAACTCTGTAGATTTTTAAGTACTTTAAATGTGTCTTGGGACCTTGTTTGTGTTCAGTGAAATTAATTTATGATTCGTTTAAAAATAAAAGAACATCAACAAAAGGAGTTGAAACATTTCAGAATTGGATTACCAGTTTCAGTCTAAAATATTAAAATATTTCTTATCCATTTAAATTCAGGAGCCGAAATATTCATTATATTCAGGAGGTCCACGAGATAATTTAGGATAGAATTCATGACTTTCAGGATTTAAGTTTGAGGAGAATGAGGAAAACGTGTATATCCGAATAAAGGGTAACGGATTTTGATAACACTTTATAGCACAAACGATGGCTCAATTTTTGTATTTTAATAATTTTTGGGAAGCAAAATATAAAGCTTTAATGAGAAAAAAATATAAAGCAATATAAAATATAAATCATATTTAAAGCTCTATAATGAGATACATTAACAATATATATGGAACAGGTGAACTGTTTCATTTTTATAAGAATGCAAAAAAGAAGGGCATAAGTTATGCCGCATAACCATCCGGGGTGGGGTACGAAAATGCTTTTTGAAACATTTTGGCATTTTAAATACACTTTGAAGGAGATTTAGAACTGATTCATTTCTTTTGATTATAATAATCACTTTTAAAGAACTTTGAAATGTTATTAGTAGTACCTCGAAAATGATTACAGATGTAACCGTGTCAAACGAAAGATCAAAGAAGATGTAACAATCCCATCAAAAACGTATGGGAAAGCAAGATTTTTGGGCCTGTAATCGGCGTATACACGAAGGATTCGGTCATGTAACGAGGCTAAAATTACGTTTTTGAGTAAGAATTACAATTTTTCATCGAATCTGACGCATCTTGATATTGGCCTCAGTCAAAAATGTTCAACTCATTTGAAAGGTACTTATTTGACAAATGCGATCGTCGGATGTTTTTATACTGAATCATAAACGAGTGAAAAATTATAGGTTATTTTACTAAATATAAAACATAAAATTATGGTGAATTAAATAAATTTATATAACTAAATTATTGAATCTGTCAGTATGGGAATGATATCGGGGATCCTTTTTTTAAACAAGAGGAAGAATTTTCATAAAATATGTGGTTAGTATGTTGCCTTGAAAGTAAAATCACTTTGTGGTAGGGTCGAAATCTACGTTTAGAATTCCAAAATGGCTAAAACCGGCGTATAAAATGCATAATAACCATAAAGACTCAGTTACGAAAATGTGGACCTTTATTTGACTATCTGATTCAAACCTCAGAATAACGTTTATTTCGGTTTCAAAAAACGTGAATTTTGATATCATTTAAATAAAAGTGTTTGTCGGCCGGTTAAAAAGCATTTCGCAACTTAGTTGTTTATTCATGCAACCAATTCCTTCAGTTATCCAACTCAGAATACAAACTCCGAGTATTTTTATCAAACGCATCTATATTATGAATTCATATTTTGTTGCAAGAACACTTGTCATCTAGCTTGATTGCAGTTAATAACATTCAATTGGTGCCAGTCAATTTCAAAATCGAGTGTGTAACTATCATTTAGTAATTCGTGCAAAAATCAAGCATCTTGTTTTTTTCGATCCGACAAAGAAATTTCTATGCGATGCCTGTCTTTTGAGAAATAATGCATAAACATATGATTTTAAATGAAGACTTAAGTCAATTCATTCGAGGAGAAAGCTTTCCAACAAAAGTTTTATCGTAGTTCCGAACTCTTCCCAAGATAAACTATCTTACACTAAAATTCACTCAACTACCTATTTTCGATTGAATTTAACTGTTTTAAGGATTCGGATTTTTAAATTTTTGCAATTTTGAACAATTGATAATGTGGTACTTACGATATCGTCGTAATTGGGGTACATAGCAGTTGTGGCCAGTAAAGCATCCCAGCTCGTATTCTTTTCATATTTATACTTTGGCATTGGTGTCGGTGCTTGAGTTCCAAGTATTGGATCATATGGATTGAAAGGAATATCAATATAGTCGGATTCTGTAGGATTGGCAAACTCTGGAATGGCAGTAGAATGTGGTGAAGAGGCCTTTATAACGCATTAATTATTATTTATTTATTACAAAAATATGCAAACAAATGCATTTTTCAGAAACATAATTTTGAATGATGGTGGAGGTTTAGAAAAAAACTCCGTGGACATTTATGTTTAGAGAGACGGATACGGATTTACAGGAAGTATCTCATGCGGATTTGTGAGCATTATAATAATTTTATAAAATAGAAATCAAGTTTTATAAACCTGTTTGAAGGGTTCGAGTGGGTTAAATCAAAAACTAAGATGCAATGCTTGTCAAAGCTGGCAAAATGCCGGAAAACCCTCGGTCTTGACCTCCTCCCAAATATCTAAAAAGATAATCCACTGTATTTTAAGCCGGGAGTTCTGGTTCAAGACTCTCAAGCTGACTTTAATCCGTCCGTGCTGGTTAAGCATGAACTGCCTTGATGACCAGACATGTATTCTTTAAGCCTAAATGTAACCCTTTCTAGGAATTTGGGTTTGGGTCTCACACGTGTGATAAGCTTATTTAGATAATTATATTTCAGCTCTCTAAAGGTGCTAATTAACCAAATGAAACCCAAATACGAAAAATAGAAGTTTCGTTCATATTTATCCTGTCAGACTTAACCTCAAGCTCGACCCAGTCAACATAAGTTTCTACCATCTCTCATCTACTAATGATCAATTTACTTATTCGTTCACCTTCGTTCCACAAAACTTATGTGACAAAAGCGAATTGCAGTAAATGAATTATTTTTTTCAAAAAATGTAAAACATGTGATAGTTTGAAATCCAAACAAATGATTGTAAGCTTAACAAAAAGCACTGGTATCGGAAATGAGAGCAGAGTACATTGTCATTCACCCCCGAAGCTTGTCAAAATTCTAGTTATCAATCGCTCTAGTTATTACACATGCCACCCACTCACATTATAAGTAGTTCTAAAATAAGTTCTAAACATTTGTAGCTGTTTTAAAGCTGAAACTAAGAATTGGCTTTCCTTTTATCCGGTCTTTTCTATTCACAAAAACCAATCATTTCTCTCACAACTCAAGTAAATAGCTAAACCCGGATGGGAATTACCAAAACGTATCAATTGTCAGTTCTAATCAATCTGCTAATCTGATTTATACCCCCTCATCCGTATGGGTTTCATAGAAAGAACCGTTGAAGAAAACACGTTTTTGAAGCGTTTCCTGAAAAGCCTGGTACGCCAGATTCCATTCATCCTGGGTCCACTCTTTATAATTTGAATAGTCTTTGATCAAATCATATTGATCATAATGATTCCCATGATGACCATCGGCAAGTTCACTACTCTTTGTGACACCCCAGTTCTCCCAATCGATTGCTGTTGTGATTGGTATGCCCGTAGGTCTCTGATATTGTCCGTAATAACCATGAACAGTGGTGATTATTGCCAAATTCTTCAATTTCATTTTCAATATGTCTCTGAAGGTTCAATATTCTGCTAAAGTTTGTTACAAATGAAGACTAAAAGCTTCTATAAAAGTCCTCCCTTTTCGCAAATCGGAGGACAATTTACCAATTTTACAATTTTGGTGGCGCTGATGGGTTTGGTCGGTGCGTATTTGGTGCTTTTGGTTCTTGGTGATGTTGGCGGTGGAAGAAAAATCTGATTGATATAAAAAATAATTTAAGCTGGTCACTTGTCCTGAATAATGGAATAAAAATGAAAACCATAAATTATTTTGGTGGCCACTTCAAGGCCTGATTTCCACAAATGTGAAATGAAATTCTTCAAAACTTAGACTCTAAGCATTTCTCAGCATATTTCTATAATTAAAAACCAGCAACTAGGACAAATAATGGGCGGTAGTTTACATATAAAGAGGTTCAATGATTTTTTTGACCTGTACCATGTAAATGATATTACGTACAAACCTCTTATTTAAGTAAGTCTGTGAGTATTTATGGTTGATTCAGTATGCAAAAGTTCAATGGGCCTCTTATCTTGGCGAAGATATGCCGAACACTGAATCGTTGAACCTTTCTAATTTCAAAAGTAAAACAATATTTTCATTTTTAAACGCCCTAAATTAAGGCTAAATATCTTTTCATTGGTCCCTATTTTAGGACATGTTACCCCAGTTATGAACATGAACATACCAAATATTTTTGATATAAAATTTTAAAAAAGTTTTAGTGTACAAATTAATTAGTCTGGATCGTGTTAAATTGAATACGCGACACATTATTTGGATATTCATTTGAATTGTCAAGATGTGCTTATTTCAAGCGAACAAAATACGAAGGTACTTGAGGGGAAAACGTGTCGTACCGGTACCAAGGAATTCAAACTAAAAAGTAAAAGTCAATGACTGGAATCTAGTCCGTTTTGGGTTTGAATGTACCAAGTCTGATGGGCGTTGCGCAAATGATTATGCAGACCTTTCCAAAGCACTTCTCTTTTTCTTCTACTGCGTGCAACAAGTTGCTCTACTCCTTCGTAAGCATGTAATCACCTGTCGAAAATCATCCGATAAAATTGAATTGAAATATTCAAAGGATCTGACATTACAAACTCAATGGTCATAAATTATGAATCTGCGATTTTCGATAAGCGCAATTCAAAACTTATCAATAATAACTTCTAGCCTAAACATTTCAATAGGCGAAAAAATAATTGCAAATTGATGACCTGGGAAATCATTTCCCACCGTGGCACAGTTATTATATGAAACTTCCACAATGGAAGTGATCTCTGGGGAGATCACGTGATCATTTGAAATGATCATTGTCGGAAATATTTTTGTCCAAAACGTCTTTATGAACATCCGATGAGAAGTAATTTCCCAGAAGCAAAACATCACGTGAACGTAACGGGGGTTTCGAACTGTGCTCACCCAGGTTTTGAGTTCTATATGGGCGAGTAACTATATCACTCCAAGTCTCGGTGTCCAAGATCATATTTATATTCCCGAGTGCACTGGTCAATAATAAATATATTATTGAATTAGAAATAATGATGTCCAGGTGCGTACTAAATAACATTAAAACATATTATTAATAAAATATTAAAATGATATTTTTGATCCCGCTTATGATGTCAAGGCGTGAAGAGGTAAGCCATCGATCACTGACTGATAATATTTGAATTTGAATGTTAGGGATTGGGGAATGGGGTTTAGAAGTTGTGTTTTGCATTCCTAAAAGGAAATGAAGCATAAAGATCACTAGTTATATAAGAAATCAAGTAGCTGCATCTCATTTGTTTTCTACGGGGCCTAAACATACTGAATTTACTCAGTCTAACAGTAGCGTAGATGCCACAGACAGGCTATGAACGTATAACGGGTCCTTGAGAGCTCATTACAAGCTGTTTAAAACCTTTCGATTCTCTTATCAAATGGATGATCTTCACGTCAAAAGATGGTTCAACAAACATAGCAGTAATGAAAAAAGAACCGTTAATAATTTATATTATTTGAATTATAAAATTATTTGACACATGTTAAAAAATGTCACTCTCAAACAATTATTTTTTTCTTTACGTTTATCACTTGCAAGCGCATACGGTATGCCGCATACCAAAATGATTTTTTTTGACCTTCATTTTTCAATTTCGTCCAAAATTCTGATATATTTTCGTAGGTCAACCCCTATCTTGTCAATAAGCCCTTATATACCCTTGTCTATATCCCGTATTGTGGTCAGTGAGTACAAGTACACACCCGTTTATATCCGATACCTCTTACGAACGATCAATCATGGCAACGACCGTAAAGTGTATGGTTAAGTGGAAGAAATATCAAACAGAATGTACCGGATATCGTCCCGTTTCTTAGAGAACTAAAAAATGAAACGAACAACATTTAAACAAAAAAAGAATGAATCAAGAAATTGATTTTAATTGAAGTTAATTGGTTCGTTTACGAGTAAAAAACCTTCAATTAAGGGCCCGAGTTTCAGGTACAGTCCCTTTTTTGTCAGAAAATTTTCCTCAGGATTACCTCAAACATGATATGCCTGGATGGAAGATAGTCGTATCAACAACCAGATTTATTTAAAAGATGTGGCTGCGAGTGTTATGCTCAATCTTAAGTGTGAAACATCTAGCGTCTTGGAGTCAAGTTTGAGGTTTGTTTCATAATTTGCCACGAAAAAAGTACCGCTTGACTTACGATATCCAACAGTAAATTTGTTCACCAAACGAAAGCAAAAAAAAGTCATGAACCTGTGAAATCTTGATCGAATTATTTCTGAATTGTGATTTGATTTCACCCTTACAGATGGCAACAGTGCCAAAATACATCACTGCTCTTAATGGGATGGCAACATTTGCTAGCTGTCTTATTGAATTTTGAGTTCTAAACTGATCAAGTCTATTCATTCAGAGCATCTAAACTGGAACCCCATTCAAAAATATACAAAATATTGAAAGATTGAATTTGTCTATCTGGCCAAATAATTGATTTTATTTTTGGTAATGGTGATATTTTTAAAATCTTAAACCGCATTTTTTGATTGAATGCGGTTCGACTGACAAGAAAATAAAGTTTTCATTCCCTGGTTTCCTACCGGACATATAAACACACTGTTGCTATTTACAGTATCTTCTTTTCCTAACCTCTGAAGTGTGTTGACACGAGTAAGCCCGCAATGAATGTTTTTAAGGTTTAAGGCTAGCTTTTAGCGGTTCGGAATTTAAAATATGCATACTCATGGAATATGGGCAAGAACATACTTTTCTGTAAACAATTTTTTAAAGATTAAATATGCAAAATAGGCTTACTTTCTTCTTCTTTAATCGAACAGAATGAGCAGACGGACGTAAAAGGTGATGAAGGCGAGTTTGATCAGGGCCAGGCCCAGTTTCTGGCAATTTATCATTATTTATGACAGCAAACATGATTAACATCCGTAATTAACTTTAATTTAAGCTTCATTTGAATGATTTGAGTGACAGGTAAAAATTTATGCATTTTGAAGACCATTTAAAAACACTGATGTTGTCAAAATCCTCTCATTTATGTTATGATGATGATCAGATCATAATCCAAATGCTTTTCTAACATACCAAAAATATTTAACATTTTAAAAATGGACAAAGATTTTGTGAACAATGACAGTACATGAATATTTTAAGCATCATCTTCGTGCTAAATCTATGCTGTGATTTTTTAACTAACCATATTTTCGTGTTCTTGTTGCATAAAATAGCATCAAATAGAAAAAAAAACAGAAAAATTCATAATGAACAGGCTGTTGATGATGTACTGAAACGTTTACAATCCGGTTGTTGTTAATAACAAGCAGTTTTCAAGCAGCTAGCAATCAGCGCGTATTTATATCTGTTTGTCAATAAATAATCTTGCAGTGTAAATCATCCTGATAGAGTGGTCATTCCTAGTCAGCCCTGATAACCTCGATGTTCTTCAGCGCTGCAAAAGTCGTCCAAAAAACAGGTCTATAGACCACCGAGCGGTCTAAACTCATAAAATCTCAATTTTGACCGCCTAGTTGATGAAATAACCTCTTAGGTTGAGCTTTGAACTTTATATTCGAACGCATTCTGATGATCGAAAATCCCAGGGAATTATACCTTATTAAGTTATTATACATCTAAACTGTATACTGTATACTTGAACACAAACGACAGATGCATACTTGGTATGATATTATGAAAAACTAGACGAAATTTTAGGTATACTAAATGTATCGGCATTACGATGTATCACTGATATTCAGACTGAATAATTCAGTATCAGGTTTACCGTACTGGAATAGCGCACATTTCAATATGAACCGATACTTAATTTAAATTTTTTTACAAAAGTGCAACTTATCAACCATGAAGTCTATTTCTAAAAGTTCGTGTTTTTGAATTATAAAAACATCTGGTGCATTATATACCGGCACAAGGTAGTTTCCAACAGTTCAGAACTGAACATCAAAAACAAGGGTAAAATACGAGGCTCAATATACAAGGCTGAAACTACTTGAGCTGAAAGCAAAATCATGTTTCAGCTAATTCGGGCCAAATGGACGAAGCACGGCTTGGTCGAACATCTTTCCACACACCCTTAATTAATTTGCGAAAATTTTAGGCCAAAATCCGGACAAATCATCCTTTGCGGACTATCCTGTCCAATTATAATCATGGAATCATCCGAAACAGATCATCCATGCTTATCACATAAATACGTTCAATTTTTTAAAGGCTATAAATTATAGTCCCGGATTATAAAAATTTTTACATGGTATAAAAATAGAACTTTGTCGATAACTCTAGAATGAATGAATATTTTTTGATCAATCCAACGCTTGGCCCCAAGTTTTTATACGATCTTTACGATGAAAAAATTTTTTTGAAAAAATCCATTTTTTCGATAACATTCCCCATGTCAAAAATTAGAGATTTTTAGGGATACTTTTACCGATTTCTAGGCTCTAGAACCACCTGGTGAATTTTTGTTTGATCATGTATTCATCATTTTTGATGCTTTAGACTCTAGACGATGGTAAAAAAAAATTCAGAAATTCCGAGATTTCCGACAATCTAGGAATTAGTGTTGAAGTAAGCCAATACCAATTCGTACATCAAATTTGTGATCTTTGATACCGGTTTCATCTTATTCTCTTAGCGGCTCGAATCAGGTGTGACTCCAGCAATTTTCTAACCAGCTTTATCTAATATACTTCAATATACTGTATATTATATACATATTGATATTATCGAGGCAAAGATTCTTGAAAAAGTTCAAATCTGACGAAGACATCATTTAATATAACAGAATCTGACTCACTTAAAATGTGCGATAATTATTGTATTTATTTTAATATCATATTTTTTCTAATCAGACCCATAAGTTTTTAATTTAAATAAAAGTTTTGAACTTTCACCCTTATGTTGAGAAAGTATGGTTTAGCATATTCCAAGTAGTTGGGTATTACTTATTAAATTAGGGTTAAGCGAAACTCGGAAATCTGGAAAATAAATACCCAAAAGAGTTTCCGAGTATTCAAATGTCGATTCTATTATTGGTAACCTTATGACAAATTGTATTTGGTCGACTTGATATAAATGGATGGCCTTTAGTTACGAAGAATAACTTCTACCCCTCCCCTCGCCGGTCTACATTAGACTACTCTCCCTGGGATTAAGGAAACGATTTTGATGGTTTTTTGGGATACTTGCGACCTTAAGTACAGTTAGTCACGTGCAAATCGGTAGATAATCCGATTGGTGGTGTTACACCAATTTTTTTGTAATTTTGACGTTTGATGGTACCTGCCGTACACTTGGCAAATCCACAAACTACCAGTTGAAGTAAGGGTAGGGTATCATTAGTCACGTATTGTTCCATTCTCGTCCCTGGAACATGCGTCAAAATTCAAATCAACCAGATTTAAGTTAAGCTCTTACATCATATGAAAACATACATTCTAACAGTCAAAAAAATTGAAATACCGTTACTTTTTTTGACTTTTTTTCGTTCAACCCTTCTTCTAATTATAAGTATAACACTCGAATTAAGATTCTAGCCCAGAAATGGAAATGATGAGGAACTAGAAATCATATCGTGGCTTGAAGTACAACTATCCAAATAGTATTTAAGCCACTGAAGTCTGTTTCGTTTGTGTCCCTGATATCAAAAAGCACTTTATACGTTTGACCGGGACCAAGTCAACAATAGACCGATTTCGAGGCAAATTCCACGGGTTCCAAATAAGTAATCACGAAAAATCTTTATTAGAATTGCAAAACGTTCATTTTATCATTCGTTGCTATACTTATTTTAAGGCAAAGGTGTAAATAACTGCATCTTTGTTATTTTTTATGAATTTGTTGACCACGGAGTGCCGTAAAACATTTATAAAAATGCTCGAAATGCGCGTACGGTGAATGTATGAAATACTTCAGATTGACATCATGCGAAAAATTCATCATGAAGATGTTATCCATTTTTTTCCTAATTCGACTTAAAAATCTTTCAAAATTCGAATTTCGTTTCGAAATCAGCTTTGGGGACCAAATTTTGCTACGTGAAAACGGATACACCAATTCCGTTCTTTTCTGTAAACTTACTTTAAAAGACCGCAGTCAGCTTTACCTAGTCATGCGCATATTGAGTACACACCCAGTGTGAAGTCAATCCCAATTCTAGAGATGAGCGATATTAAACTGTTGGCAATAAATTCATTGGAAGCTTAGAAAACCAAAGTATTTAACTAGAAGACCGGAAATTAATTAGAAGCTGTTGACTGAGTGGCTGACGTAATTTAACAAGTTCCATTCGGTTTGATTCAGATGGGAGTACTTAGTTCTCCTTTGCTCTGCCGTGGTTTCAGTAAGGTCCCCCGATATAAAATACGAATCACTGTATTAGATACGAAAGTCTAAATAATCGCGGATATTTATCAAATACGAAAGCGGTTTTCATTTCAAGCGAGTATGATTAACAACGGGATATACAGTATTATCAAGCAGTATCAATCTTCATTGAGACGCCTACCGCT
The DNA here is from genome assembly GCA_004367895.1 of Oikopleura longicauda. NCBI lineage: Eukaryota > Metazoa > Chordata > Appendicularia > Copelata > Oikopleuridae > Oikopleura > Oikopleura longicauda. The sequence goes on from SCLD01114966.1 coordinate 27,766, forward strand.
GTAGCAAACCCCTGTTCAACAGTATTGAATTCTAAATAGAAGACAAAACGTTTCAGATAAATAATATTGATTTAACGAAAGGCTGCATATCAAAAAATATTTGTTCAAATTATTATTTTAAGCTTGTTGGATTTAACCTCCGAGTGGCCCAACTAGTGTTCATCACGTTGTTTTATTATCCGATAATGGAAGAATAAAACACTGGGATTTCTTTTTGCGTCACATTATCCGGGATGTGTCCTTGAGAATGGTCATATTTTATGCGAATCCTATTTTCATAATAATATTATATATAAATCATATATATTTAGCTGGTCGAATCCGGACAATCTAACCC
>SCLD01115077.1:0-28019 GCA_004367895.1 Oikopleura longicauda
AACATCATTTTACATTAAAGCGATAAATTGCTAGAATTTGAATTTTGGAAGAACTCAACAGACCTCAAGTGACCTCACGTGACCTTTTTCGAAATACGAATGAAAATTCATCCAAAATAAGCCTGACATCGCTAATATTTAAAGCGAAAAATTATCATTACTATTTGGAGCTCAAAGCGTAATTATAACGTGACTTTCACGTGATGTGAAAACGAAGGTCACAAATGACTTTTTCGGGTTAAGGGGACCCCATGACAATTGAAATAAGCCCCAAATCACTCATAGTTGCAGTGATAAACTAACACGACTTGGGGTTTCAAACGTACTAATTACGTAATAGCCTCACTTGACATAAAAATGAAGGTCACCAAAGTTATTTTTCGGTCAAGTTTACCCAGGAGTATTGAAATCTTATACCAGTACACATTTCTGAAATAGTCATCTTCGGAGAATTTACTCTAGTCATGGGTTGTATTTTTTGCCAAAAAGCGTTTTCAGTGTCTAGTATAAAAAGGTACAGGTGTGGTCAAAGTTAAATCAAGGTGTGGTAAAGCAGTGGTAACAGTGTGGTAAAAGTTGAAAGTTGTAACAATGTGGTAAAAGTGTTTGATCAAATATCATGGAAATGAATATTGAGTCGGAAGAACATCGAATGATCGACTCAACCAATTCATGACATGTCAAATACTAACCGGCCGATTAGGGCCAAAATCATGCAATTTTGAATCGAAACCCCTGAAACTTTTCCGACGATTTTTTTTCGAAATTTTTTTGTCACGTGACTAAGAAGCTCATGAATTTCCATTTAAGCCTGTTCCAGAAAATTTTTGGTCATTTTTGCGATTTAGTAGGTATAGTCCTTTTGATATTTTCCCTTTTATCCCCAAAGAGATTGGCATTTTTGAATTCAACTTATCAAATCAATTTAGGCTAACTACGATCATTAATGCGTATAAAGAACCTAATAAAGATTTCTTTGCCACCTGGTCAACTCACTAAGCCTTCTCAGTTCAACGTATACTCTCAGTCCAACCCTCGGACCAATCAATCCTCTTTCCCCTCAGGCGGAGGTCTATACCGTATAGACTATATGATGAGTGTAGTTCGTAATCGGCCTAAATTCATTGAGCCAACAGAGAAAATGTTCAAAATTAAAACTGTCCCAAAGTGCCCGAAGATGATTCTGCAATATTTTCAAGCCGATCAAGATGTTGGTATTGATTTAGCCGGAAAATTTGAAGTGAAGACCAAAGATAAAACGTTTTCAACTTCAATCTATCCATTTTTGCAAACCGATCACTTGGCCGATCAACTAAAAGGAAATCCTTAGCAACCAGAGGCCGAAATCTTAGTTTAACCTCCAGGGCAGGGATGCTCATACGGAATTTCGTACCCTTCGTACTCCGAACTCTTCGTGATCCGTGCTGGTAATAGTGACTGTACCCCGTGCTCAATTTCGTACTCTCTTCGTACCCCGTACTCTTTATACTCCGCACGAATTTTTACCAAAAATTTGTCTGGGACCGCCTATGTAGGAGTCCCAGGCAAAATCTTTGTGTACTATCGTGTTTGTTAGGTTATCTAAAGCACGTCAAAATTTTGACGATTCATCAAAACGTACATTCACATACGATGATTTTTCGTACAGGATCGTCAGACTTTTTTTCGATCAACTTCATCATGTAACAACAAACGAAGTTTCATTGTTGGATGTTCTCGATCTTATGGTCTTTTGTAATCATCAAGGTAGGGTGGGGATTATTTTCAGAGAACATCATTCGGAGGGTCGAACATTTCGGGAAATCGTTCCCAAGCCTTGGGCCAAGGCCGACCTATCCTCACCCAACATCAAGGTCAAATTGACCAGAAATCGGATTTTGAAACTCGACTTTTTCAAGATTTACTAAATCAAATATTTGAAAAAATTGAAGATTCGAAAAAACTTTGCTTTATTTGGATGTATCTTCGATCTTGTGGCCCTTCAGGAAGGGAATCAAATACATATTATATCAAGAATACACCGTCTAATACCCACTGGGGCATAAATGTTTTGTAAAATTCTGCACCACCCACACCTTTTCTCTCATTTACAAAACATTTCTGTCCCAGAGGGTATATAATTTTTCAAGTGTCCCATAAAGCCTGTCAAAGTCTTGGTAAAGTATTAACTGAAGCAATAACTGAAGACGATTACAAAAGTGCTCTAATTCAAATCATTGATGATCCGGAAAAGAAGTCATGTGATGAGGACTCTGAAGGCGATATTCTCGAACTGATACGAAAAATTCACATGAAACTGAAGGATTCACCACTTTCAATTATGCCATTTATTCAATCGTGCACAAGGAACGCTTATTTTAATATTGCAAAATATATAGTCAAAATTATTGACTATAATAGGTAAACTCAAGGTATATCATATACCGTATATGATGGTTATATAATGTTAATGTCTTTAAAATGGCCTAAAAGTGAAATAAGAACTGTCAAAAATAATGCTGAGAAATGGATTCTTGAATGGGACACATGTGAGTACCAAGGTTTTGAATTATTCCATAGGAACCAAACCTAACGAACCTTGCAATCATAGCGGATTTTAATTAGTTTTCAAGCAACTGCATATCATGCTCTTCTTGATGGAGGAAGGTTCTAGAGAATTGGATATTCGGGATTTGCACGAGCTACGGAAACAATGAATTCAAAATGTACAAACGATTTTCGATGGTCTTTTTTTTTTTCTGGTATAATACCTTTAGTTTATTTAACAGAGTAAAGGATTTGTAGGACGCAGTAAAGCAGAGTTGAGGACTGTTTACACCTCAGGAGTATCGTGTTTCTCCATTTTGTGCTCGAGACTTCTTGACAGCTTGGCATTGGTCTCTTCTGCGAGTATATATTCTAAGGCTAGTTAGTTTATATACCGTTTTTAACACCACCGAATGTTTTCCGTGATGTTGGGATACCTAGAAAATTTTATTTTTTCTTATAAAACTGGGTAAATAAATACATCCTTCCGTTTATGCTATTTAGGAAGGAAAGAGCTATTGTAAGTTATATAATTGTTATATTGCTATTTTTATACCATTTTTTAGGAGGCATCCATTGCATTTTTGGCTTCGAGTGCTAAACGATCTCTGGTTGCTATATATATATCGGTTTCAACTTGAAGCTTGGTAATAAAATCTGGACTTTCAAGGGTATTCTCATTAACAATTTCATGAACATGCTGAATGATGTCAGTTTTGAGCTTTGCTCCGAAGATGTGTGCTTCTCTGTTCCCTGCACTGTCCTCGTGACAGTTATTTAATAACTCCTCAGTTTTGTTGAACCATTGTTTATAACTGGAGAATAGCTTGCAAACTTCAGCATCTGTGAGTATTTCACCTTTGTCTTTCTTAGTTTCATAACGGAATAGCATTCGATAAAAAGCATCACCTTCCAATAGGCTACTCCCCCAGTCTTTTGCCATAATGGCCGTATGTAACATAATAGCATCCATTCTAAAGTATTCTGTATTAGTGCTATGGCTACTTTAGATTTCTTTAAACTTCAGTTTCAAGCATAAGCTGGCCCATTTATAGCCTCCATTACTGATTTGGTTTTCTTGAATGGTGATTATTTGGTCAACTCTGACTAGATCAAAGTGGTCCATCTTATTTAGGTTTTTGTAAATGATCTCCATATCCTGCGAGTCTAATTTTGATTCTTTTTTGATTTTGCTCAATGTATTCATAACATGGGTTTTTATAATGATGGGGCTGTCTGCTATATTTTCGTGTTGATGATAATTTCTTTCTTCAAGCAAGTTTTTTATTGTGACCATTTTGTCGTTTTTCCAGTCGATAATTTTGGTTGCTAAAGTATTCTAGATTATATTTTTGTGGTCAGACTTTTCTTTTTTATTTTAGTTAGAGCTTTTTCTACAATATGACTGTACGTATCTTATATTTTGTTTTTGACTAGTGGTTTATCATATATTAGGAACCTGATGTTCCTATTGTGGACAAAATACGTAACTGTGTGGCCAATGTTTTGACTGATCCTAATATATTGGACGACTTTGGTTCGGATGAATTATCTCCTTCGGGGTTATTGGCCTATACTAAATTATCGGTTGGTTCGACTGCTGCTGCGGAGTTATTTGCTCATTATGCTGGTGATGTTGGGAGTTCTGTGTCAGGTAAAGTATTATTTTGTTTGGGGGGTTCTGTTTTGATTCCTAATTTACGTTATATTTGTAGCTGATTCTGATTTTACCTCTGCTTCGCCTAGTCTAGCTATCATACCGGGGGGGTTATGTAACGATTTGCTGTTTACTGAATTGACTAAAAATGGTATGGATATTTCTGTTCCAAATAGAATTGGTTTCTGTTCACCTGAGGTGAGTTATATGATTTGTTAGGCTCAGATAGGTTAACATCCTGTTTTGGGTTCATAAACTTGAGTTCTAGCTTTTGAAGGAGGCTGAGTATTCTGTGCTAAGAAAGGCTGTATTGTTGTTTACAGGTGTGGAGAGTATGGAGTCCTATCTTGATAGAATTGGTCACATTGATCAGATGTATGAGTTAAACGGAACACATTATCGTTTCAGGGGTGGCAAAGTTCGTTATAGTGATTTCACGAATTATACTATGATTCAACGTGAGAATAAGAATGAACGTATTCTGTACAACGCTGCTGCTAGCACTCTACCGGAGTTATTCTTACAGAATGAAAGTGATGAGCTATCTCCATTAAATGTGGCAATTTGCGAAAATTCCTTTGTTCCAGCTGGTAAGTTATGTTGTCTTATTTATTATGGCTGAAATTTTTCTAGGCTTTCCATTACTTATGACTATTTTAAGCTGCTGATATAGATTCCGAGTTGGAGCTACCGGATTATCCTTTTGAGACTAGTCTCGTTCGAGAGCGTTTATTAACAAGTTTACGTGAGTAAATATTTTATCTTAATCATCACATCTGAATCCGTTTATAGATCAGTTTTCCGGTGCTTTTACATGGCTCTTGGATGCTACAAGGATACCTGGTAATCGTGAAGAGTTACCTGTTCATCCGCTATCAAGTTCTGCAGCTAGTATGATAACTATTATTTCGGATACCGAAATTGATATCAGTTTTTCATCTGTTTCTGATGCACTACGTTATGAGCCAATGTTTTATCAGAACTCTGTGAGATCATGGATTGCTGCTATAGCTAGTTTTGATATGTTTAATGTGGAACAGAGTAAACGACTGGTGTGTACTTAATTTTCTTATTCAGCTTGTGATTAGAGTTAAATTCTTTTGATATTATAACTTAGTATTTAGTACGCTTATGGTCTATTGGCTGTTCTGGATCATGTTTATCCCGATGCTGTTATAAAAGTTGTGCGACGTTATGTTAGTTCTTTGTCTGTTATGGGTATAAGACTACGATTATTACGTTTATTGGAACTTGTGACTGACCTGATGTTTGTGCCTGATCATTTATTGAAAGCTGATACTCCATCTGTGGTTCTCTTACAATCTGCTATTTTGGATCTGGTTTATAATGGTTCTCGTGGTCGTCCGGGTAGGTTGAAATTGCTAAATTTTTACCCTTAATTGGTTGTTTTCTAGCTTTTAATTTTGCTGTTGATTTCAAAACTGACTCATTGATGACTTGGCTATGCTATGCTCAGACGACCATAAAAATAATTATTTGCAAGTTTGAGCGTAATTTCCGTGAAATGTCTGTTTACCATCCAGAACACGACCACCTGGTTTCATTATTTGACAAGCGATTTTTGTTAGAATCGGAGCTAGAAGTTGCTTTTTCTGGGTTATATGTTTATGAAGATGCTTGTACTGAGAATAAACCGTAAGTTATTGAGGACTGGTTGAGCTATGTCCCTGGATTCCGTTTATCTGCTTTTTAGTTTTATGCTGTGTGTGACGCTAGACAACTCTGGGCCTTTAATAGCTTTTGATTCAAGATCAACGTCTTGTCGTAGCATTTTACAGAATTTGAGAGCACAACGGGTGGATTTGCAGTTACCTCGTTACACTTTGACAGAATTGCTAACCACTGGATTGCTATATGGTAAATTTTATCTAGTTTATTTACAGTTTTGCTCAATGTTACAATTAAAATCACTGCTGTCTTCATAATAGTCTTCGAAATCATCAGTGTCATAATTTGCTTGTTTAAGGCTTGAGCTGTGTGAGAGTTTGTTCTCATCGTTGTGGTGCTCGTTCTCTGAATGATGATTCTCAATGTTCAATTCTAATGGAAAATGTGATTACCCAATTCGGTTTGGATTTCAATCTTGCTATGTTTGTCGTAAATCGATTCAATTACTGTAAGTTCTTCTTCACCTAAATTTATGCTTTTAATTGCTAAGACTATAGTGTATACTGCTCCAAAGGAAGAGTCAACTTTACGTTGTTTTCTGGGCTCTGGGCGCGAATTTATGTTGGATCCAATATTGGATTTGGATGGTTTGTTAGAGAGTTATATTTGTTCACGTGATGCTGATTTATGTCGGATAACTACGAAGAATATGCATTGGAAGTGTTTGGCTTTTAGTGAGCTATCTGAGCTACATCCGGGATTCTTTAGTTTCAATGCTGGTTTGGATTATGTCGTTTGTAGAATACGTGACGTATTTTTCTGTACGTTTTTATATATATTTCGTTAAAAGGGACTTATTTATGTTTTTTAGCTAGTACTCATGTTCCTCTGCATACTATGACTTGTGGTGTGACACTATTCAACTTTACACGTACTAAGACTGGTTGTCTGGCTGATAAGGATTTGAAAAAGCCGGGAAATATGTTAATTTTTGTTGTTGGATTAGCTCAAGGTTCAAGTTTATGGACAACTATGACGAGCACTGATGGTTATTCTTATGAATATAATATTCCGAATCCTAAATGGGCTGGTCTAAGCACTGCTGTTAGTGCGGTTCAGTTTCTGCTGAATCCTATGCAGGACAGACGTACTTGTCAGGGCAAAATGGCTCTTGATTTAACTCCTAGCGTTACACCGAAATGGATGGGCTCGTTTTTGGATTGTTGGTCAAAATTTGCTAGAAGAAATCCACAGGTTTTTACAGTTATAATCACATATTTCTAATCATCATATAGTTTGAGATTCCTTATCTATATATGTCTGCTGATGGTGTTTACTATGGTCATCCTGATGTTTCCGTCTCAAGTTTAAAGTTGATGGGTTACGGTGGTTTACCGTTTCTGTTGACTTATTATCGTCTTCGATTTTCGGCTGGGATTCGTCGTATTTTATTTTTGGGGAAGTGCGAGAAGACCCCTGAAGGTAATTTATCTATTTTATGATGTATTATAAGGTAATTTTGACTTAATAATTATGTAGCTACTAAGAAGTTTTTGCATGATTCATTTGGGAAGCATGGTCGATTGCTAATTTTGGGTGATGATCCTTCATTGGAGATAAACCGTCTGGTGGGACAGTTAGTTTTGCAAACTTGGGAGTTATGTGACGTCTATAACAAGTGTAAGATTCCATTTTGTCCTTTCAAGCCTTTGGAGAGTCATGTATGGGTGTTATCAGATTTCGGAATCCCTCAGACGGTGAGCCCTATTTCAGGTACTTGTTTTTCAACTTTCCCTTACTCGGCTCTTTTCAGACTATTCTCTTTATTCTTCATAATTATGTTTGCCTATCAAATGTTACTGGTTCGGATTTTGTTGTTGAACGTGGTGGTGATAATGAAGCTATTGGTCATATGTATGATTACAATGGTATGCTGTTATCAGAAAGCTATCCCTACTCTACTTATCATTTTACTATTGATTCTTTGGGTGGAAAGAATAAGCGTTATGTACAGAGCGTGCCTCGTGATCCTGATGATTATTTTCGTCTTATGATAAAGACACAGAAGGTGTCGAATGATACTAGTGGCTTTGTGCCTCTCGCTAATGATTTTTATATTGCTGATGAATTACGCTTGGATGCAACTTATGTTGCTCATTACGATTGGGATTATGTTTAACTCCACTTATGCTTATTATATTATGTTGGGTAGGCTCTAAGTCTGTTTTGATTATGCTCACATATGTTATGTTTCTTACGTCACTGTTTTCTATCATAATTTTATCTATTTTTATACTTATATAGTTATTTTTATAATAAAGTAGTATACTTACTCAGATTTGTTTTCTTTTGAAATTTTTCGATGATTTCGAGCTTTGTTTTAAAGATTTCCATTCTGTGATCGAAGTTACCGCTATTTCTCTTGGTCATTTTGCTTTTGGCACAGCTATATCTATCGTTTGTTTCAACCCAGCTAATTGCAATAAACTCATTGTTTTCAGACCATCGATTTTCCAAGACAAATCGTTCTAGCATCGTTCTGTGTCCTGCATAAGTTTCTGGGATTTTGCTGGCTTGCATAATTTCCATAAATACCTCCTTAACTACTGCCATAGTTCTTGCTCTCCATAATTCCCCACATAACATTGGATTACCCTGTTTTCCCTCAGCTATGATTTTATAAATGTCATTGTAGTTAAAAGTATCTTCTTTTACAGTTTGTAGCTCTTCTATCATAATGTCGACTTTTGTGAGTATGGATGACATTCTAGCTGTGTCAGTCGGGTTTTGATTGTTCAATTCTTTGTTTGCTAAGACAATCTCCGATTCATATATACCGTTTTTGCTTGTGGTGATGATCATTCTGAATATTGATTATATGGACTACTGTTGTTATTTTATTTTATGGGCTCTGTCAAATGTCGAGCTGTTTAGCTATTGATCTGAAAATTTGGGCTATGCATTTTGTTCTAACTATTATTCTCTGGGTCTTTTGCCATGTGTTTTGGCTTTGTCATAAAGATAATTGAATGTGTCTTCGTCGGCTATTTCTCTATTAAGTGTGCCATAGAAATCATATCTTCTGACTTTGCTAGGGTCAATCCATCGTTTTTTATCGATGAGCGATATTGATAGGATGTTATCGGGTAGTTTTCTGGCATTCGGGATAATAACTGGGGTGTGTGTTCTAATGATGTGTATAGCTCTCGATTCCATTCTCTCAAGTTGTCTAGCAGAGTAATCCTCACATCTGTCGAAGTAAAGTGCTTCTGTAATTCTTTTAGTTTCATTGCTATTGAGTTTGACACTGTAATGGTCTAGAATTTTGATATACATTCGCATAAGTCGGATATATCTTTGTCTCTTCTCTAAAAGCTCACGATTTTTAATCCGGTCTTGTTCTTCTAACTGAATTTTCATGTATTTGCGGATTTCTTCTTCAAATTCATCATCATCATCAAAGTCACCTTCTTGGTGCGTCACTTCAAGCTGAATGTCGTGCTTTGCTTTCTTTCTGCCTGGCGTGGGCATCTCTTCAAGAAGTTTTTCTTTCATATCCCTTTTGAGAAATGTATTTCCGCGATGGAACTAAATTAACTATAAATTGCTGATTCAGAGTGCTTTGCTGTCTAACCTTTCTGACTTTAGCTATTTGTGTTTTATCAGGATGGCACCTTACTCCATCACAGTTTGGAATACCACATTCAATATCGTACTCCATGAGTATATAATGTTTGTTCTTGATATTTACTCTGACGAAGTGTCTGCGGTACTGGCTTTCTGCAGCTGTTTCGATGGCACTATCAATTTGGTATTCAATTACTTTTCTAGACATTCTGAATATTTCCATGTTATGTAGCTTTTATGCGACTATTAACGCTAGAATATAACAACTTGGTTTGTGGGCTATAATAAGTAATATGTTGGCTAGTGTTGTCTGTGTGTGAGCTGTTCGTGGCTATTTGGGCTGGGGTTGAGGCTATTTGTGACTAGTAAAGTATGCAGAATTCCACTCCATCATCTGATCTTAATTTTTCGAAATAGCTAACATCTTTCATAATTGGATGTGTGAGTTGCCAGTTTTCATTAATATAACTTCGGAAATGCTCTTTGGTTTCAGGATCACATTTGTTAATTTCTATGTTATATCTAGAATAGGGCTATAAGAGTGTAATTATAGGCTATGTTACATACTCATTCTCAACCTCTTGTGGATTTGCTATGGTGTGATATTTAGTGGTGAGCGCTAATTTTTTCATATTTTTTGTTGCCAGCCATTTTCTAACTATTTTAGAGTTGCTCTCTATCTCACTTTTGCTATACTTCTTCCCGAGTATTTTGACGACGATCATTTCCAGCTTATCTAAATTTTAGGTTATGTTATATGGATTCATTTTATATTTGTTTTTGCATTTTATGTTTTGCGAGGCAGGGGGTTTAGAACTTTCTGGACATTGGTTTTGAACTTATGAAGAACTTTGTAGGGGGGAAACTATTCGTTTAGGCAGTCTGTTTTGTACAATAATAATACTTTTAATTTTATTCTTTCTTTTTTCATTCGTTTGGTTTCTTTTTCACTTTCTAATTCCATTCTCTGTAAAGTCGTTCGGCTTCTTTTTCTATGGCCATGCCCATGACACATCCTTCGTCTCCACTTTCACTCAGAGTTATCTCAATTTTCCTGGTCAATTGTCTGCTGCAAGTCACTTTTATATTTCCAACATCGATATCATAGCGATCGAGTAGATATTTGAGACATCCTGTGCTACCTATAGTGTCTATTATCATTTGAATCTCACTTTTGGCTGTGGATTTGATCTTAACTCCTCTCTGTCCCAATCGATATTTTCCTGTGGCTTGCATAGCTAACAAGATTTTACGAAACATTTGGCGACACCCATTGGATTTATCAGCGGGTCGTACAATGGCTTCTTCACTAATCCATTCATCGACTGATAGTATTCTATTGTTATAATATTTCTTATCCCATTCTCTTTTGAGGTCATTTTTCATGTTTTCCTTGTACAGTCTGGTTGCCATGCCTAGAAAAATAGTTTGCGCGGGTTATATTTTGATTTTATCTAAGATTGTTATAGGTGTTTTAGCACTAGGGTGTTATTCATACCAAAAGTTTTGACTTTGTAGCAAATGATATATTTGGGATAACTTTCTCTTACGACTTCTTGGAATTCAACATTGAAGGTTCCAAGTGTGAACAAGAATGCGGTTTCGTTCATAATCAGGATGTCTCTTTCAATTTTGTCACTGTAACGTTCCGTGCTGATTGCATCCCTACGATCTTTCATTTTTCTGACAGCCACGTGCACTTCATTATCACTCAAGACTATTGCGTCGTTAATATTCATTCTAAAAGTATAAATTTTACGATTGTGTTAGTTTTGATTTGTAGTTTGGACAGTAAAACGAGGATGATTTTCTCTGGATTTCTCTAAAAATGGATTCATAAAAGTTAATTCCCGATTTGCGATTGTTCAGCTGTTATTTTTAAGAGGTGCCTGTATTTCATAACTGTTTAACTATTAGTTTCACGGAGCTCGCTAATGAAGGCGCTAACCTATTTCTGTGAATGTGACTGTAGGGGGATTATGTTTCTGCTACTGGGCTAGATATATTATGAACCATAAAATAATTGGCTAATTCTCTTCGGATGAAATTTCAACTATGCTGGTGTCTGTTCCAGGCTCATTTTTCATAATATTCTCTTCACTGGAACTGTCGATTACCATAACTTTTTCTCTAATTTTCCGGGCTTCATTGACAATCTAAAAACATGAATGAAGTTACGGTGTTTTATATTTTGTAAATTTACGATTCGTCATTAATCGGGTGCATATGGTATATTGAGAATGTCAGCTGAAAATATTAAGATGTTGGGATAACGATAATTTTTCTCTTTTCACGGTTAGGGGCTATTTATGCGGTTAGTTATCTTTTTATGATCATGAGTCATTATATGATTGAAATACTAAATATTTCTTGTGGGTTGATTAATGATTACTCATTTCTGTGTTTATTCATTTACGTGGGCTTATGATTGGTCTCTTGTTATGATTTCAATGACTCATTTTACTATGCGGGATACTAATTTTATTGTTTTTATTTTTACTATTGATGTTTCTTACGTTTCATGTAGGTTTATTGCTAATTTATTATTGTTTACTGATTGGAAGTCTATATGGTTTTCTAGGTTTTTGTTAATGGTATATGTTAAGTTAGTCTGACGGACTAACCTTTGGGTTGGAAAGCTCATCTGCTGTAGAGCTCTCTGATCGGCTATAGTGTCCTGCTGTGGTCATTTTTATAAGAGCGCTTCTGGTTTCATCATTAACATCCTTTGTCGCTTTCCTTTTCATTCCTCTGTTGATGTTTCTATCAATTTCGTCTGTCCATCGTTCAATATAATTTAGTCTTTTATTTTCATAATTCGCTTCCCCGATCGTATTGTTCAGCAAATCCAGAAACTTGGTCATTTTGAAACCATTTTTATCTTCACATTCTAGCTTGATTTCATTTGTCAGCTCAATCTCTTTTCGAAAACATATTAGCTCATCTGTAATTTTTTCGAGAAAGGTTCCGACTTTTGCTTTCATATGATTCCCAGCTATAATCTGTAGTCTATCGGCTAGTGTGGAGTCAGGCCATGATTTGGTGTCCATATTATTGATTTCTTGGGTTAACGCTAGAATTATATTGCGGGTTTTTTCCATTTCTGGCATTTGCACGAGATAGTTCTGTCCCGTTAGTAGCTCTTCTTCAAGAATTTTATAAGGCAGATCAGTATAGTCACATCTGCTTAGCACTATCTGTCTAAACGTATCTTTGACTTCATCATCGTAAATTGTTTTGTCGATTTCATGTAATTGATCTGCTTTGTCAAGAATACGGCCTTCTGTGAGGTCAGTCTTATTTTCTTTCATAAACAGTAGGAGCTTTTTCATTTCGTTCATTTTTTCAATTAGCTCCTCATTTCCAACTGTGATCGTTCGGCTGTCAACAATCTCCTTTGACTGATTGTTGTTCATTTTCCTTTTCTTGCTAACTTTGATGCTCTTTCTCAGATTTTTCCAGCCTTTTTCCATTTTAATAAGATCATCTGTCTTGCAACGTTCTGTTTCATGTAGATCCTTATCTTCGTTCATTATTATCGGGACTTCACAGGTCATGTTGGTGAGTTTGCTTGTTTTTACTCTAAATTCTAGATTTTTGATTTTGATGCAGTTTGATCTGTACTCATTCCATAAATCATAAATTTTCATAAAACCATCATATTTGTTATATGTCCAGTCGTCCTTGTTAAGCATCGTGTTAATAATTTCACTGGATTCGTCGGAAATATTGTTTTTGTTAACATGAAATATCCGATAATCTCTTATTTTGTTTATATCATGCATAAACAGCTCGTATTCTTCGCAGTTTACTCTCCACTCAAGTTCATGCTTATTCAGTAATTCTTCTTTGGTTATATCTTTCATTTTCCAGCCGACTCTGTTATTTATAAATGCACCGTCAATTTTGCCGTTGCGCGCCATAATTTCCAAAACTGTCCTGATTGGGAAAAAGTACCAAATGCAAACTGTTTTCTTTCTTGTTATTATCAGTCTCATCTCCCATCTGGATTTGAAGCTAGGCTTTTCATTGTTGTAGCGAATGATGTCCCCTAGTTGACTATTTCTGCTGCAATTTGCTCCATAACCCCGCCAGATCATATATTTAGTATATGCCATGTTTTCTGTTCCATGTACGCCTAGAAATATGTTTTTATGTTATGTCAATTTAGTAGCTCTCTAGAATTTATGTTTTATTTATGGTGTGGTGGTTTTTGCTATAGGGGAATACGACCGTTACTTATTTTGACTTAGTTGCTTATTATATTGCTTGTTAGAATTTTTGTTTATGCTCATAATTGCTTTGAAACTGTCATATGATGGTGGGCTATATGCTCATATGTTTATTGTCGAATTATTTATATGATCATGGGTCTTTATAAGTGTAGTGCTATATCTCAATAATTACAGGAGGGCATATTTTGCTTTATCAGGATGTTGTTACGATTTTTCAGGAATACAATGTTATGTGGGTTTGTGTGCTATACTATAAGGAGAGTCTCTTTACTTTGTGCCTTATAACTTTTTTGATAGGGTTTGTCATAGGTTTCTTTGTGAAAAGGTTTTTCTTTTGTTTTATGAATTAACGTAGATATGTTTCAATCGCTATATTGCTTTAACTGGTTCGATATTTTGATTAGAATTTCTTTTTGCTATCTGAAATGGGTTGTGGTTTCCCGTGGTTCGTATAGTGCTGGTATAGTTCTTAAAAATTTCGTTTTTTAGAATCGATTGTTCATATCCTGTAAGGCGGTGTCTTTTGTAGGGTAGTGATTTTTCCTGTTTAGCAGATCAGTATCTTGAACTTTAACCATTTGTTTCCAAATTTCTTTTTGTTTGATTTCCGTGTATACTGCTGTTCTAGCATTATTTATAACTCTGCCAATTTCATGCATTGTGAAAGCTTCAGCATTAAATGCTGCAAAACTGATTACATCTAGAGTGTAGCTGTTACCGGTATATTCGATACTAACTGGTTCATTAAGCTTTTCAAGGTATCTGCAGTTTTGACAATTCTTGGTTGATTTACCTACACGGTGCTGACATTTTGCTTTGACATGTTCGGCTAGCATAATATTAAAATCTGGTGTGCCAATATTTTCTTTGATGTCATTTGGAAGCTCGTTAAACAATTTAATTGCATTGAATGGGAAGAGTGTGGTGTCTATGTCGCTAGTTTTGTTAATCATGATCGGGATCTGACCGTTTTCTACTTTGGTAATTCTCTCAGCTTCCGCAAGGCCGGAATTGAATTTAACTCTTCTAAAGTGTCTGGTGCCTTCTTTCCAATAAAACAGTTTTGCGATTTTACTGAACGTCTGATCGGGTATCCCGTTCATTAGTATTCTGTTCATGAATCGGAGTATACATAGTTCATGAAGGTTTTTGAAGTTAATCCACCCTACTTCCTGAAAAGCTTTTTGGTTGCTAGTTTTATTGTTTGCCGTCGGTTTCCAACCGTATATGTCTTCAATGATTCTGATTATCATACGGTCAATATTTTTGTAGGTTTTATCTGATTGTATGGGCATAATCTCTGCACCATAATTGAGGTTGCCATAAATAAGTGCTCTGGCTACTTTACATGCTTGCTTTCTGTTAATTACGTTCATAACATTTAGTATGCTGGTTCTTATCTCAGATAATTTGTACTTTAGATGCTTGATTTGCTTGTGAAAACTAAGTTCTTGATTGAATCTGAATCCTAGATATTTTATGTCATTAATTTGACAGATTTTATATGTTTTTCCTTTGATGAGGACATCAATGGTGTCATTTCCTTTCTTACCTATGACTGTGAAGGTGCATTTAGATGGTTCCAAAAGAAGTCCATTTCCATCAGACCATTCTGATATGCTATTCATGATTTTTTGCGTGGCTTCTCTGGCTTCCTCGATGGTTCTTTTCGTCATTAGCACTAAACAATCATCAGCAAAGAGAGTAATTTGAGCTCCTGGTACGTTTTTAATCACACTGGTTATTGTTCCGGACATACAATTAAATCCTATGGGACCAAACGCTGATCCTTGGGGTAATCCGACTGGTATATGTTTGATTATGTTACTCAGCTGGTTATTTTCACGGACCACTGCAGTTCTGTTATCTAATTCACCACATAAATATTTAAGAAAGCTACATTTTGCGAATTTGGAAAACCTATTTTTGATTAGGTCATGACGTACTGTGCCAAAAGCATTCTTAAAGTCTATAACCAACATATAAGTGCTATACCCTTTAGGTGTCTCGTGGTGCTTCATAAGAATGTCTGCCATCGCAGTGCTACAACTATGCTTTTTCTTGAATCCGTGTTGCTCTTTAGGGACTATTCCGTTGGTGTCAGCGTATTTGGCTATATTTGCTGAAATCCACTTTCCCCTCATACTAGCTAGAATTGTTGGAACTTGTAGCATTCTATTTGCTTGAATAGCTGTGGGATCTGCATGACTACTCTTGTTAATTCTCACCATGGAGTTATGTTTATCTCTTGTTGGATATTCTCCAAGCAAAACATCTAATTTCATCATGTTAATAATAAGGGGCTCTAAAATATCGGCGGGCATAGATCCTAGTGTACGACCACATAACACCGAATCTGCACTAGTTGTATATTCTTTTACTTCGCTAAGTATGTGTCTAAGGCTATTTAACTTACTTTGTCCTCTTTCCAGCAGTTCCCATTCATGTGGGTTCATTTTATTGATGATCTCCTCCCAATGTTGTTTATCTGCCACTTTAGTCATATCTGTTTCGGTGGATTTTTGTAAGCTCTGAAAATAATCGGCTAGTTCTTGGGCGGTGTGGTTGCCTGTTTTTCCTTTCATAAGGTTCTTATCAGCATTAAATTCTCTATTGAATTTATATTCATCGTTAATGTTGTGCTTCTCAAATGCGAATTTCTTGGTTAGAAATTTTCTATTTTCGCTTCTCATGAGTCTTTTGTATGTGAGTTTTAATTCGAGATAATATTCTAACACGGTGCTACTTAGTAGGACTGTATTATCTTGGTGGATTTTATTGTTGAGTGAATTGATCTCATTTCTGAGTGATTTGGTGAGTTTGCTATTTACCTTGAGCGGTTTATTTTTATCAACTGTGATGTTTTCTATAACGGTTTTATCTTTCACTATTTTTTCTAAAAGACTTATTATTCGAGGTGTGTAAGTATTTATTCTGATTCCATCATCTTCGGTTTTACAGTTGTTTTTACAGTCACAAAGTGGGTTACATTCATTGTTTTTAGCAATATTCATAAGTTTGTTATACTCGCTATTGAGCTCCGGTTCAATTCGTTCCAGTTCTTTCATGGTATCATCATAAATTACCTCTCTATCAGGATATCGTATTATTTGGACAGTTTCAACTTTTTTATCATATTCTATGGCTATATCAAATTCGGCGCAAAGTATATCGTGGCCATCATTACTGCATATGACATCACCTGGTTCCTGTATGAATCTGATAGCTTCCCTATTGATACCTTTGGTCATAAAAATATCGATTTGGGACATTGTTGGGTTTTCCCCTTTGATTCTTCTGTGCGGTTTGTTTGTTGGTTTCGTTACAAGATCGATATATTGATTTGTCATGGCCTTAATTTTATAATTAAAAAATTGATTGTCATTTTTTCTTTTTCGATAAAGTTGGGAATTTATATCACCGGTTAGGATACTGGGGACTTTGTTTTGAATTTTAATGATGTTACTAAAGTGCTGTATGAAATAATTCATGTGAGAGTCTTTGCTAAAAAGTCTCAGGGCGTTTGCTATGTCTCTATTCGCATGGAATTTATAAAATGTGCAGATGTTTATCCCAAAAAGTTTACCTTTTCCCACTGGTACTTCACAGTATATGCTTGTGAATGGCGCCTGTGTGTATTTGCTCTTCACTTTGATACCAATGTCATTTTTGACAAATATGGCACTAAAAATCATATTTTTATTCTTGACAAAAACCGGTTTATGTGTATACATGGTCCAGTTGCTTTTGGTGAGTTTTTTGTTTCTGAGGAGATCTATTTCAACCCTGAGTTCGTTAACACAAATTACCTGTACGTCTTTGTAATTCATAAAAAGCTCTTGAATTTGATGAAGTGGTTTGTTGAGGTTCACAGAGATTATTTTCAAATTTTCGGTACATGTGGGGTTTCTGTTAAGATTTTTATATTTCTCTTTATTGGAGGCTTTTCTCTCGAGTCTGTTTTTCCTTTTTTCTAGTATTTTCTTGGCTATTTCCTCTGTTTGACTATTTGGTGCTATAAATCTGTCCTTATGAATATCCATTTGGTCCTCTACTATCATTTCAAGTCGTTCATCGGTTTGAAAGGCAGAAGGCATGGTGCTGGCTGAACAGGGATCAAATATGGTTGCTTTTCTATTTTTGAGTTCGTTATATCTGATGTTATCAAATTCTTCCGTTTTAGAGTTTCTATCGATTAGATATTTTCTCTTAATACCGTCCATACCTGTAACGCTTGGCTTATTATATGTGTCCGTTCTGTTCAATTCTTGAAAATGCAATTCAATTTCGTTCTCGTCATTCGTTCTACTAATCTCTATTTCTTCCGGGGCGGGCTCGTATGGTTTAACCATTCTGTTTCTTTCTAAATAATTTTTAATAGCTGCTCCTTTACCACAAGTATTAGTCTTATTACCTCCTGGGGAATCGAATACTATATTTTCATTTTTCATATCGTGAATGTTTTTGGTTTTTTCAGTTTTTGTTGGTGTTTTCGGGGCTATATACATTTGTTTTTTGGTTGAGGAATCTTTGGTATGCAGGGCTTTTTGGAACTTTGGGGCAGGTTGGTCTATATTATTGCGCATAAAAACATTGGACTCTTTGGACAGTTGACAGGAATTTGTGCTGGCTATTGCAGGTATGTACAGTTTGTGATTCTTTTTGTTGGCTCTTTTGCTATGTTTAAATCGATGGATTGGATTCGTTAAGCATCTCCTTTTATGGGGATTAACTATTTTGTTAATGATTTTGAGCGTTGTTATAATTACGATCTGTATGATTATTACAGAGGTTTGTATTATATTAAATCTGTTGTGTCTGTACTTGATCATCCAATTTTTGGTAATTGGTGCTTTCATAAAGACGCTAATAATTAAGATGATTATTGTCAGCATTTCTGAGGAATGAAAGATTTGCCTAATTATAGTTTGGAATGTCTCATATGATGTCCAAAGTTTGACTGTTACAATTTTTGTGTCGTTGAGATTCACTTTAAAGGTGAGCTTTATGTTGCTGTGGCTTATGTCATTCCTACTCATAGCTAATATATTTTCGTATAAAAATAAACTATCCTCTCCTGGGATTTCGGGGACTTGTTGGTTGTTTTCTTCTTGTATTGTGGCTATAGGTGTTTGTGGTGGCATGTGCTCTTGATTTTTATTATTGGGCGTTATATATGACTGCAATAGGACTTTCCGTTTGGGTGTGGCTGGCATTTTGTCGGATGACATTCTTCTTTTTCGAGAATTGCTGGTTGTGCTATCATTTTTTGTTTGGCTATGATTACCACTTGGAATTCTTGATCTATTTTTGCTTTTGCTCCCAATTGGCTCATTATTTTTATTTTCGTGAGGTTGTTGCATAAAGCTTTCCATTGTTGTTTGCCTAGTTTTACCAGAATTTTTGCTCGGTGTTCCGTGGAGCAAAATTTTGACAAATTTGATGTATAAGGAAGTATTGACTGTTCCAGCAGAGGAAAATGTTGGTACTTTAGTTTTCAGTTTGACTTCGAAACTGGCTGTGACCATTTTCAAAATTGGAAGTGATATTTTGGGAATATGCTGTTTTCGCCAGATGGTATCATGAAGTTGGTCGTGTGATAGGTCTAGTAGCATAATCAGATTTCTAGGGTCACAGATATTTTCATAAATTGCTTGAACTCCTTCTAGTGCATGTTCGGCATCTGCCAATCTTTCAGTTATGACCTCCGGCACTGTGCCTTGTATGTTCTCGATTTCTTCTTTTCTTTTTTCAATATATCTGATCAGAACATTTCGAACAAAGGTGCCATATAGTGTGACTAAAAATCTCCAGGAGGCCTTTTGTACGTTGCTAATCAGTCTTGGGCTTTTGGTCTTTTTATATTTTCTCTGTTTTGTTTCAATTTCCTCAGAAGTTGGCCAGACCGCCATGTCATTTTCGAAGTTAATGTTGAATTTAGTACCCGTTCTCATGCTCTCGACTTGTTTTATTGTCATGCCATTATCCGTAAGATCTTTGATAATCGCTTCCATTTCCCCATCACTGATATCACTCCATAAACTGTCATTTAATTCACCACTTTCGTTAAGCGTAACGTCAATGTGCTCTTCGGCCGTTTGGGCCCCTCCGCCCCCTCTGGTGACTTCCGGTCTGCCGCTATCGGCATCAATACTATCAATATTTAGCTTGTCGATGTTAATAGAGCTAACGGTCTCAACAGGTTCGCTATTGTTATCATTATTACTCTCGGACCAGCTTTCAGTCCATTGTTCATTATCGAGCACTATTTTCTGTCTCTTGTTCTTACTCTCACTTTTATCCTCAATCATTCTTTTCCTTTCAAGTTTACCCCTTTCCTTTTTATCTCTTCGCTCTCGTAGAATATAATAACGCCCTCCATGATTTGTAAAGATGTTATGTGACTTTTTGGACTCAATCAGTCTCGCCTCTTTAGCTTTACGAAAGCTTTCATCCTCGTCATCAGATTCATCTTTTATTTCTCTTTTCTGGTTGCGTAACATGGCTAAACGATTGTCTGATCTGTATAGCTTGACTTGCGTTTCCTTGATAAGTGGGACTTCATCCATTTGCAGACCTAATTTTATTTTAGTGATAATAATATATATTATGTGGTGTGTTATACCTTGTTTTTTCTGTTGGTCTGTAAGTCCTTTTTCGAGTTCAGGCAGCTCCTTGGCCATTTTCTGTAATTTATTATAATCAACTCCTTCTACTATCATTCCTTTGTTGACTACTGCATCTTCTAATATTGTGACATTTTTGTCGACTTTAAGCTTCTCTTCACATGCTCTGAGGATGTCATCATTGCTGTGTATACCAAATGTAACTGCTAGGGCGTCATTGTTCTGTAATTTGTTTAGTACTGAGTCGCTTTGAAGAGCAGATGCTAGGACTTTTTGACCGGCTTGGAGGCCTTTTAGAGCCTTTTCTTGAATAAAGTTATTCGAGGCTTGCTGGTTGTAGTGCTTGGTAAAACAAATGAGTTGGTTTTCGAGAAATTCAACTTTTTCGGCCATGATGGCTTGCTTTGTTTTGACCATAGTGATTTGGGTTGCATTCGTTTGAAGATCACTGTTAAGTGCACGAACTTCTTTATTATCAATTTTTGAGTTGCTTACGTTGCTTTTGGTGACTGACAAATCATAAAAGTTGATGGCGCTTTTATATTCAGTTTTATTTGTGTCTGGATTGACCACTTCAACACCACCAGATACTTTGAGTGGATATGCGAACCGGACCATAAGATTATTTCTGATTCGGATATACAGAACTTGGTTAGCTGCTTCATCAAGCTTGTAATAGAACTGCAACAAACCGTGGTTATGGGCTATCAATTTCATTAAGTCTGGGATGAAGCGAGAATTTGGTCTGTTAAACTGATCATCCCATGCTCTTTCTTTGACGTTTCCTTCACTGTCTTCAGTGGTATTGAGAATTTGCCATAAGTTGTTGGTGTATGGAACTGGTCGCTTGTGATATGCTACTTGTGATGCTATGAATTTTTTCTGCCCTTCATCAGTTTTGTATTGTTCATTTCGTGCTAGGAAACGAGAAGCTAACTGGAAACAACTGCCCTTAACATCTTCCATTCGGATATTGAATAGCGGATGGAGTTTGAGGTCGTTGAACATAGGATCATTTTTCATTCTCATGCAGTCTAATTTCCTGATTGCTACACTGGCATCTTCTCTGTTGAGGCTATTTTGTAGATATGGGTCATCAAATGCAGTTTTAAATTTCTTGGCGAATGCTATTTTGTCAGGGAAATGCACAAACAAATTATTTCCTCTTGTGAAGTTTTTTGGTATAAAGCTATCGCTGATGAATTCAAGCAATGGAAGTGTCTTCCAGACATGATGCGGGCTAACTTTGTTTTGATAAACTGCTGCAAAACCCAGTATGGAGAAGAAGTCTGTGAATTCTAGTTCAGTGACCTCGTCTTCATTAAAGATCGACCAGTGATCAATTTTACCATTCATGGTTTTGATACAATGGGGAAGGATTCCAATTTTGTCGAGTGATCGAAGTACAACATGTCTTTGTGTTGGTATGAGTGGAATTTTGCGAATTCTATTTAGATATGCTTGACCTTCAATTTCAGACTCTGACCAAGTTTTGGGATCATTGAAAACTGACATATTGTACTCATTTGCATGCTCAAATCTGGTCACAATGTCGTCTGAATAACGTTTTCTTCTTTCTCTAACTGCTTGTGGAATTTCATATCTGCTACCTGGTTGGGCTGTCCAATTATTGGCAGATTCCCATACTAAATTATTATAAAAATATGCTAACTTGATTTCAATATTTCTTACTGGTTTGCTCTCTGTATCCACGTCTACCGCCTCCTCTTGCACCACCTCTGAAGCCTCCTCTTGGAATGTTTCTGGGTGGTGGCACATTGCTATAAATTCCGGACTTATCATCATTTGGTAATACATAAACTGAGCTGCCTTGAGCTGGTCTACCACCATTATATCCTCCACCACTATAACCTCCTTCACCGTTATAACTGCCACCTTGATAAGGATCACCTTGATAACCTCTGTCGTTTGCGTTATTGTAGTTAAATGAATCAGATCGATTTCTGGGTGGCCCACTTGGGTGGCCGCCACCATAATTCTGATAACCGTATGACATTTCCGAAGTACAATTCTCTGAAAAATTCTGCTGTTAATACATGGAAGGGTTATTAAATTCTCTATTCTTCTTGCTTTAATGGATATTCGAGCTGAAATTATTTTCGGTGCATTGACTTTTCGGTGCTTTGCTAGAGAGTTATTACTCATAACCTTGAGTCTATATTTCGGATTATCATCCGCCCACTTTTCGGTCAGTTGTTCGTTACGCTTGAACGAGTCATACTCGTTGATGATTATGCTTTTTACATTTTTCATTTCATTTTTTATTTCTTTGTGATTTTTAAAATTTCCATTTGTGTGCCCTGCTATTAATTTGTTATTTTTTCCTTTTTCGAGTACAGTATTCGAGTACTGTGTGCTAGAGAAAATCAGAATTAAGAGAACGAGTGTCCCCATAATATTATATTTCTCTTTTAGAAAGTGTTTGATTTGGTTATTCGGGATGTCAGAGAAGAAATTGGACCCTAAGGGCAAGACATACCCACTGGTTTCAACTTGCAAGATTGGTGATTGCGGAACGTTCTCCTACCGTTGTTCAATTAGATGTTTGATCTGTTGTTCAGGACTTGACGAGTGCCAGGGGGAGCAGTACCCTTTGGCTGCTCCCATGCGTGATTTAGTGAACATGTCCGCTGCAAGATTAGCACCAAAAGTCAAGAAGGTAAAGTCAAAGAAAACTGCTGCTGCAAAGTCGGTAACTACTGCTGTTCCAACTGTGTCAACTGTTGTTGCTACTAGCCCAGCTGTGCCAATTAAGACAACCAAGTTCACTACTCCAATGGTATCTGTGTCTTCTGATGATCCTAGTGTGAAAAAGATTTTGC
This sequence comes from Oikopleura longicauda, assembly GCA_004367895.1. NCBI lineage: Eukaryota > Metazoa > Chordata > Appendicularia > Copelata > Oikopleuridae > Oikopleura > Oikopleura longicauda. The sequence goes on from SCLD01115077.1 coordinate 23,144, forward strand.
AGGGTGAGTTTATATACTTATATTTCTTTTATGCTTGATTCCATTATGATTATATGTTATTCATTATTATAGTTACAGCGATAGAGGAGTTTCAAGCAGCAAAAACTGCCGAGGGAATCGAAGATGATGTCAAACGATCTGCTAGACGCAAAGAGGCTATTGAATATTACAAAGGTAATTTTGTTTGGTATATATAGTTTATATGTGGCCTACATTTGACTTTACTTTTCTTTATCTGTATTATTTATAGAAAAGGCGAAAACTTTGGCTATTGCTGTAGGCGGACAAAATAAGTGCGATGCTGAGTGTGCTGCTTTGGTAGCTGTGTCTGAGGCAAAAAAGACACGTCGTGCCAGGTCAATCAATCGTCCAACTCGAGGTTTATTACCATCTTCGCCAGAATTCACAGAACCTCCATCATCACCTCCTATAATTGCAGCTACTGCTACTGCAGCATTCCAGATTAAAGGTAAATGTTAATAATTTATTCAATAGTGATATAGTTTTATTTTTATGATAATTTTATATTTTCAGAACCATCGGCTACTTCTACACCGGTTTCCAGTAAATCTCAATCATTGGTCAGAACAGATGTTTCCAAATTGTCAGTGGGTGGTCGTAATAAGAAGCGCTCAAAGAACTCATCAGATGATGATTGTGAAGTAGTATCGGTTCAATCTGCTCCTTGTGCAAAAAAGTCGAAATCATCTGTACCAGAGCCATCAGTTATTCCATCGCCTGCATCTTGGACTGCTTTGAACAAAGATTCACCATCGTCTACTGCTGCTCAATCTTCTGTGGCTGAAACTACTACTGTGTCAGTGGCTAGGTCTATAGTCAGTTCAAAGGTGGCAAAACAATTCGGTACGTTATCTACTTCGACTACTCGGGCTGCTATTTCTTCGTCTACTGGGTCAAGTTCAACTTCTTGTGCTCATGGTTCTGGTGGTTCTTCTCGTGTTGGTAATACTAGTGTTACTACTACTATGAATCTAATGCCTGTGCGCGGTTCATCGAGATGTCACGAGCATTCTGATCAAGATAGAGAAAGATCTCCAAAGTTTATTTCTGGTACTTCTGGTGACTACAATACCACATATCGTGACGATCGTGCAAACGGTGGAAATCCTAGACGAACTACGAGACCACGATATCCTTTGGCACCTGTTGCAATTAATGGAATGTATCGTTTATCATCAGCACGATCAACCGAGTTTTTGGATTTGTCGAATCTCGCTATGGCAGATGAAAGTTATGATCATTCGTAAGTATTTATAAACATGTTTTTGTTACGTATTTTAACAATTTTATTTATAGTCTGACTTATGCTGGTATGGAAATAGCTCATCGTTTACCAAAGGGATGTTCGAGTAATGATCAGTGTTTCCACAAGGCTATTCATACAAAGGGTGCCTTCGCTATGCATTCGGCTCAAATATTTGCTTTCAATGCTCCTTTCGTTGGTCATATTCGTCGTGATGGTGAAAGCGCTAAGATGTATAAACACACTGATTATACGATCATGTTATGCTCTTCAGATTTATTTGTTGACAGTATTCGTAATGATGAACGTAAGTTTTAATTTCTTTCAGTACGTTTTCTAGGTATATTTATAAGCTGTCAAAGTTTACATAATTTATATTTATAGCATACCGTCCTGGTAATATTTGGAAGACATATCATTTGCTGAGTGGCTACATTGATACAAACGATGATGACAATTATTTGATCCCCAGTTTCGAGGATCATACACTCGTCGGTTTCTATAAAGTAAGTTTTATTGTTATAATTCATCATTTACGTATCAGTATTGTTACAAAGTTAATTATTCTATTTCTTAGCCTAATATTACTATGAGTTGGACAAGACAAGATCACTCATATTGCATTGCTCAAATGGCCAAATCGCTCAAGTCACGTGGAATGATGGAACATTCATCTACCCTGGATGCTATACGCCTTGAGTACAGACGCGTAAGTCGTTACACTACCATTGTTGCACTTCATTTTGATGGTCGTGCTCCTGACTTCTAGACGGTGTTAACTTTATTAATGCCAAAGTGGTATTATCTCCTGCCAAAACTTCCTATTTAATATTCCAGTCTTCATTATGATTCATTCTAATTCTATAACCTCGTATTCCTCTAAAAAACTCACTGCTGTATTGGCTATAAATTAGAATGGGTCTAATTATCTCACAGTTTTAGCAACTGTTCTTCAAGCCTCTGCGAAAATTATGCCGGTATCATGGTCAATACCTAGGTCGGCGGTCATTGTTCATTGCATATTTGTGGTTGACTCAGGCTCATTTTTGCTATCTTCTTTCTCATTACTGTAGCTCAACACATTTATCTGCCCAGTTTTCGAATCGCAAGCTCAACCTTTACGGAAAAATAAAAGATAATCTGGTAAATTCTGTGTTCAATTTTGTTTTTATTGCAAATTTAGCATTTTAAAAGGCTTGGAGGAGAAGGGGAGAGTTATGTACACAATGGAGGGCTAGGATAACAAACGAGTTTGGGGACTTTGTGTTTTATGGTTATGATATTTTTACTCGACTCCATTTGTCGTAGCCAATATTATTAAGTTATGATTTGATGTGAATTGTTATGGTTATGAGAGCTAGCTATAGTGTGGAGGCATGGAAGGGAAAGAGGGAGTTATGTACACGGTGGTGGGCTTGGATAACAGTTATAATGATCCTACAGGATATATGTCCTATTTAATATTATGTCATTTTGATTCAGTGGCTTTTATGTAATAGTTATGTATGGAGCTTTCGTTTTGTAAATTGTTATGGTTATGAACTTATAGAGGCTTGGTGGAGAAGGGGAGAGTTATGTACACTTGGGGGGCTTGGATAAATGTTATGCAATTTGATAATGAGCTGGATATAAAGATATACGTTATTTAGATTCATCTTATATAAGTTTTGTTATGCTATTTCAGTATATAAATTTAGCTCGTTTTTATGGTTCTTTAGTATTTCGGAATTATGAAGAGGCTTGGAGGGGAAGGGGGGAGATATTTACACGGTGGAGGGCTTGGATAAATATACGATTATATACTTTCGACACTCGTACGCTTGAGATGCTTGAGTTTATGAGTTTCGAATGTGTGCTTTCAGTCTCACTTTATGTATTATTGTTTTTGTTGTTTATTTATGGTTAATGTGCTTGGCTACATGTTTGCTATCAATTACGGAGTTACTGACTCACTATATTTAATATTATGTTGAGGCATGGTGGAGAAGGGGGGAGTTATGTACACAAGGGAGGGCTTGGATAAGTATGGTTAGTACGTTATTTGATAGTTTAAGATATGTTATGCAAATGTAATTCGTGATTGTTGCTATATTTTGGGTCAAAACGCTTATCTTTTTATAAATAATTATGATTATTGGTATAAGAGGCATGGAAGGGAAGGGGGGAGTTATGTACACTGTGGAGGGCTAGGATGAATTAAAACAGGGATAATTGTTCGACAAATTTTTCTACTCCATAAGTTATTTTGGTTCGACAATATTATCATTTAGTATAAATTAGTAATGTATATGCTGACATAATTTATGGTTTGGAGGCTTGGAGGAGAAGGGGAGAGTTATGTACATGGGGAGGGCTTGGATAAATTATACGGTTTTTAGGATCCGATGAGAGTGATCGCTATTCTATATTATGATAATTAGATTCAATTTAAATAGTCAGTTATGCACATACGTATTAATGTTTTTTACTACAATTTATGGTTGTTTAGAGGCTTGGAGGAGAAGGGGGGAGTTTTGTACACAGTGGGGGGCTTGGATAATTAGATACGTTATGGTAGGAATGGAATTCTAAAACGGGTAATTTTTATGATATTTTTATTCGTTAAGCGTTATCCGGTGTGATTTGTATATATCGGGGCTTTGTGTGTGTAGTTATGGTTTCAGTCCTGCTCGTTAGTTATTCATCATCATCACATCTGCCTCGTTAACATTGTTTACGGTTCTCATAATATATTTTAGGTAATTTAAGTATTTTATCTTTTGTACATTATATATGTTTCATTTTGCATGCATAATTATGACGTTGTTTCAATTGCTATATTGAATGTTTGCTCTGAAAATCCGTACTTGGATGAGCATTCATAAAGTATATTAAGGTTAGTTTTTGGATTTATAATTGTAGCTAGCTTCACTACACTTTAATTGATTCATTTAAATAACTAAATTGTTTAATAATTGCTATTGCGAATTCTGCTTCTCTTATTGGTCTGTTTCATATCATCACGTGATTTTTCAGTAAAATGCTTTTTACAGTCGTTCTGGTGTCATTACCGTTTCAATTTTTACTTCATGGTAATCAGTATCATTTTTTACGTATACAGTGAGTTTCTTGTGTGGCATTGCTATTTGCTATTGGTATTTTGGCTCGTTAAATATAGATTTCCAGAAAGTATTTGTTTGTTCATTTCTCTTTTTTTCCTTTTCCTCTCCATCAGGCTAACTGTGGGGCTGACTAATGATAGAAAGATTGTTTTTGGAATCGGATCAAAATTACAACAAATCAATAACGTGATAGAAAAGTATGACGAAAACTCAATACTCTATGGTCCTCACGCAGGAAAAATACAGAAAGGAAACACAGTTGTCCGAGAAAATGTCATCAAAGCCGAAATGGGAGATGAGATTCACTTCAGATTTCAACCAAAATCTCAGAAGTTTACAATTTCATTTGTAAGTTGAATCGTTCTTTATTAATTTATTTTGAATTTTATATTTCAGAAAGACGAAAAACATAATTTCGATATCAAAGAAGATTTGGACTACTTCCCAGTTATACAAGGATATGGAGACGGTGCTTCTGCAACTTTATTCAAACCTCAATAAGACTAAACTA
>SCLD01115189.1:0-27997 GCA_004367895.1 Oikopleura longicauda
ATAAATATGATTTTTGAAATCAGCTGACTCAAATTACCCTAGAACCCAAGTTTCATCAGAATAGGGTGAAATTAAAAAAATCGACAGGAACACCCTTAAGCATGAAAAGAACGGTGCCTGAATCGATTATTTTTTTTAATGTTGCTAGCACTGTGCGAAATCCAGATATAAATTGATGGTTGGTTAAAATACACATTGAAGTTAGTGACCCGCGAGACTGACCATCACCGAAATAAAAATTGTGACAAATTCCATAACGGGTTTTTGATGTATCTTTGTCTGTCAGTGTAAATACAAATGATGAATCTTTTCGAACTGCTGATCCACCTTACAAAGATTAAAATATTTTCAGCCGTATTTTATATTAATTAACTCATGGTTCATATTATATTATGATTCATATACTATGATTAAAAATACGAATTTAATTCTCAATCATTCCTTCGCAGCTATTGACATGGGTTCCCTCGGGCTGACAGAAAAATGCAATATCTGGAACCAATTGTTGATCGTTTGGATATTGACGCGTGATTCGTGACTGTTCATCTGATTCTGATCCGCCGCTAACGAAAAAAAGACAATCTAACAAATGGGCACCATTAGTTTGAGTCTCCGAGAATAATTTATCAAACATCTAAAATATCAATTATAAACGTTAATAATAACACTTGGGGGCAGTTGTAAGTGATAACAGAAAGATAGTGGCAATAACAGAAAATAGGAAGTTTAGTTGGTTATTTCGCATCAACCTATCAGAGCTCGTCGTGATCAATGAGTAGTTTTTCAAATTCTTCTTCTTCGTCTTCATCTTGTGGCAGTTCCATTTCGATAAAATCTCTTGTTTCGATATGTTCATCAATTATCATTTGATCAGTCATAATATCCGGTATTTGATAAAAAGTTTGATTTCCTTTCTTTTTAATAAATTCACTCATTTTGGTCTGAGTGAAATCTGACTTCCCGGATAATATCGAAAATATTCTCTCGGCCATATCGATTTTAATTATTGCAGGATAAGTGGCCGATCCAACAAATTTATTTTCTAAACATATCTTTAAAAATGTAAATTATCTTGTACATTATTTGTAATGCCTGTTATACTGTTACATTTTCGCTTATTAAGCGTACCGTGTAGAGCTTTTCAACGTTATCCAAGGCAAATTCGAAGGCGTATAAAAATCAATAAACATACCCAGATTCTCTTGATGAAATTGTGTACTCCAAAGCCATCCCGTTTCTTTTGTTTCAGAAAATGGTTCGATAAAGTGAAGAAAATGGTCACGCTCATCTTCAGAATGTTCGCCATGTTCTACAAATCCAACATAGCAATGACGAACACTTCCACAAACCGTTTCAAATGTTGATTCGTCTTTTATGGAATTCAAAATTCAATTGACGTCAACCAAAGCTGGAGTACAGAAATATTTATATGATGATAATAATGATAATCTCATTTGAGGATTAACTAAACAAAACTATTCTAAAACTCCTTAATTGAAATGAATTCCTTCTAGATGGTGAACTTCTGATATGGCTGCTGTAATAAATGACGTCAACAACAGTTTCATTTCCTCTTTCAATCTTTTTTCGAAATATTCTTTCGGGGAGTCTTCTCGTTATTTCGGTGACTTCGGCGCCCTCGACTCGAACTGATGACTCATAATAATCAGAGTCATACACTTTCGTCCCTCTTGTATGGGAATTAAAGAAAAAGAGAAAATTGAAGAAAAATGGCGGGATTAATAAGACGCGATTTAACTTCAGCGTTTAAATTGCTTCGGGATCGATCAAGTCACAATGCAGCGGATTTTTATGATTTAGATCGTGACGAAAAGGTACGATCTTTTACAGATATCATCGATATTGGATCGTCTAAACTTTACTGATTTTACTCCGAATTGTTGATTTCATAAGAAATGAAAAAAAACTTTCTACCATTTTAAATAGATAAATAATACCGTCAGATAAGATTTCTCAAACTCAAATTGTAAAAAAAAGAGTTATTTGAATTTAAATTAGATTTAAAATAGAATAATTTTAAGCTTATGATTACTATATTCTAACTCAAAATTTAGGCTAATTTGATTGACGATGAGGAAGAAGTGGTTCATTTTTCGGCAAGTTCGGGCCTTCAAATAGATGGCTTCAAAGATAACCTTGAATATCATTTGGGAACGATAAAATCGTCGTTAATAATTTTTGAAAAGTTCAATGAAAAAATTTTAAATCGACCTGCATTTGATGATGACATTGATAATGAGTTGGTTGGACATTTTTACAGAAATCATGCGCTATACATTTCTTAGAAATTCTACCGTGAAATTATTACCTAAAACTGAAAAGCGAAGAGTTCTAATCGTGTAACTTACACGGTGTAAGCTTGAGAAAATATCACACATTGTGGTTGTAGTGGGCCTTTGTTGTGGGACACTCTACGATGCCCCCTTGTGTTAATACGATCTTGGAGCATTACCAAAACTTAAAGCTTTTTAAACTACAATATGTTAACTTGAAAAATAACAGACCAATAAAGATGAAACTTTTTAATCCTAGAAAATAATCTTAATTCCGACTACAGTTCATATTATTTTTATGGACAATCAATTCGCGTCTTCTCCAAGACATGATCATGCCAAAGGTATGATGGAAACAGCTGTAGGCTGTCAGTGTAAATTACTACAATTATAATGTCCAACCTAATCCAGACGAAAATGAGGAGATTGATGAAATGACTGATAATTTGACGCGAAATTTCCGCGATGCACAAAAACAATTGAATCAAATCAAGAATAGACCCTTCAAGAGTAAGATGGAAGAGCGTATGGCACTCAATCTAGCGTCTCGTTATGCATCAGATATTTCAGAATTAACGCAAAGATTCAGGTTAGAGAGAAAGCCTTTCTCAGAAAGGCATATGATTGGATGAACAATTTTTTATTTAGAACATGTCAAGGGAAATTTTCCCGAAGACTGAAGGCGCGCCAAGAAAGACAAAAAGGACTGGTCAGCTTAGAAGAAAACTCAATCACTCCTACTCACGATGATCCGTTCGAGGTGTGTTTTTTTAATATAAGTTATATTAAATAACCATAGTTGGTTGTCACAGCGATTGGAATAGACTATCGTATATTTTCACCGATAGTATATTTTTGGATCCTTCTATGTGTCATTCCCAACCCTTTTATAAGGATTCGATGATGCAGTCACAGCAGCAAGCAGTGGACGATGCATTTCTAGATATGAGAGAAAAAGAAATGAATTCAATTGCGAAATCGATAAATGAATTGAATCAGCTTTTTAGAGATATATCTTCATTTGTAGTCGAACAAGGTTAGTTTTTTTCTTTACAAATATACCAGCTAATTTCATCCTAGGGACAATTTTGGACCAGATTGAGTATAATGTTGAGATGGCCGCAGCTAAAACGGAATCTGGTTTAGTTGAACTCAAAAAGGCCGATAATTACCAGAAAAAAGATCGAAAAATGAAAGCAATATTCTGTATGGCGATAACTGTACTTATTTTATTAGTGTTATTGTTTATCAAATCGCAATTATGAAATCGCAACCAACTCAAAATGCTTCATTTCATGTTTGCGCTCATATTCTTTTTGGCTCAATTATTTTTTAAAGTTCCAAACACTCAATTTCTTCATCTCTATTCCGAACCTATTCATGATTCATAAATATGACTCATCAAATATCAGTGGTAAATATTTTTAGATAATGTATAATGGGGTTGGTCTTCAAACCGCCCGTGGGTCGGGGACAAATGGCTATGTCCAAACGAACATGGCTTTTATACGAAAAAGTAGACTAGAAACAAAAGTCAAAACCGATGAAGATATTCGGGTAAGTTCTCTCTTCATATGCATTTATTAACTAAGCTCAAATACCATTTATAATTTCAGAAAATGGAGGCATTGCTCAATAAGAAGCCAAATCAAGAAATTTTGGCTCATCAAGCAAAACGAAAAGTTGAAGTCAAGGTTTTAGAATTACGAGAAGCTATGGAAGAAGACGGTAACTACGATGAAGAGGAAATAGAGGTACCGCTACAATATAACCGAAAATGGCCAAACTTTTAGCATATTTTTAGGGTAAATGTGAAGCATTTCGTGCTATGTTATTGAACAAAGAAGGATTTTTGGATTCTGTCGAGGCTAAATCAGCGCGATCCGGTGAAACTCATCAGTTGGCAGCTCAAAATGAAATGAAAAATCAAAAAGCTCATTCAGCATTTGGTATAAGGGAAGATTATCGACCTGGAGCTGCTTTTACGGAAGGTAAGTCTTGGGCCAAAACGTTCTTAGGCATGTATAATTTTGTGATCTGAATTCAGTCAAGATATACATGAATAATCCTTACTTAGGATTTTGACTGACTTATTTAATTAAGAGTATCAGTTATCGAGGCAGAAGGAGGCTCAGGAACGAGCTGAAAAACGTGAAAAAGAGAAATTGGAAAAACAAAAGCGATTGGCCAATACGATCAGAGAGCGAAAAGAGAAAGAACTAAAAGATAATGTGAAATATGATTGGATCGATTCAGACGATGATGACCAACAATATAAATCCAAAAAGTCAAAAAAGGTAATAAAAATCTATTATAAATGTAATTAATCATCTGACATTTGAATTTTTAGAATTCGAAAAAATCAAACTCTGATACGGTTAAACAAGAGAAACCGGACTCTGATCAGGAACCAGATGTGAAAAAAGAAAGAAGTCCTTCACCGCCAGTGAAAAGGTTTATTATTGAAGAAATTAATGGTTTTTAGTCATGTATTTTTGAGTTTTTCTTGTTAGACATATATAATTCTTTATATGAATTGTCGTAATATGACGTATAATTTATAGGCGTGATTCTCATAAGGATGATAGAAAGTCACGTGAGAGACAACGATCAAGAAGTAAATCAAATGATCGACGAAGAAAAAGTCGATCTCGATCTGGGAGCCGGTCAAGAAATCGAGAAAAATCCAGAGATCGAGGCACAAAATCACGAAAAGACGATTCATCCCGAGATAAGCGATCACGATCGAGAGATGATCGAAAGTCAAATCGAAATAGACGATCGCGTTCTGGTTCAAGAAAAAGAAAAACTGAAAATGAAGCATTTATGGATTCACTTCGTGCTGTTGATAAAGCAACTGAAAATGACAAAAGGATCCGATTCAAATTATTTCTAATCTTTACAAAAGATTCAAAAACTATTGATAATATGATAATAGTGGTTTTTAAAAATATTGAAAATATTCATTCGGTTAAAATTCTAAAACGTTTTATTCTTGGGCTTGTGAACAAAATTATAATATATAACTGATAATATAATATATTTTATTATAATTTTTTGACGTATAATTTAACCGGAATAAAGAAACCGTCGACGTCGTAATAAATCTCGTTCATCTTCAAGTTCTTCATCTGATTCAGATCATGACTCACCGAAAGCGAAACGAACTCGCCAAAAAAGCCGTTCTAAAAGCCGCACTCCAAAACGCAAGTCACGAAGCCGAACACCAAAGCGTCGTTCGCGCAGTCGAAGTGGTGACAGAAGTCGAAATCGTAGAAATCGAAGTGGCTCAAGAAAAAAATCTAGCGAAAGAGAAGAACGATCGAAACGTTCAAGATCAGGGTCAAGGTCGAAAAAAGAACGAAAAACATCAACAGAAGACTTGAGAAAGAAAATAAATCGAAGAAAAAGTCCAGAAAAAGTTTCAAAAGATATTGCGAAAAATATATATGAAGATATGGTTGAAAAGAAGACTAAAGAAGAAGTTTTGAAGACCGAAAAAAGGCGATCCAGAAGTAACGATCGGAAACAAAGATCTTCAAGAAATGATCGACGATCTAAATCAGTTGATGAGCGAAAAACGAAAACTGAAAGACGATCAAGAAGTGGATCGAGAAGCCGGCGACGAGAAAGAGGAAGAAGACGTTACGACTCATCAAGCTCTAGGAAATGGTCGGAATAGAAACCCTAGGCATAATCAAGTATACACATACATAAATCAACTTTTTATAATATATGTAATTCTGAACGCAATAAGCTCCTCTTCATCGTCAAGCGGTTCTTCGAGTTCAAGTTCAAGAAGTCGTTCACGGAGATCAAGATCACGTGATACAAGAGGACGTAAGAACTATTCTCCCTCCAGAAATCGACGGGGTTCATTCAAACGGGAAAGAAGATCTGTGTAAGTTTTTTTTCTAGGCCGACGGTCCCGGATTCCCCGTGAATCACTTTACCATCTATTTAGCCATAGTTTTTTTTATTGCAGTAGTTTGACAGATGGTATCATAAACTGTGGGTTCAGATGAGCCATGTGTGTGGGATAACCAAGTAGGATATTTTACATATATAGCCTCATAATATAGGTGATGAAATATGTATGATTCATATTCATCAGTATATATCAGTATAAATATTAGTTATATTATATAAGAAATTTAATAAAACATGTAATATTCGTTGCAGCGGCAGAGGCAAGTAAAGTTTGAACCTTCATATGTTAGAATCATATCCCACAGGGCATATCCAACCAACGGTTTATGATAGTGATTTTCAAACAATATTATATAATATAATTTATATTGTACACAAATGTTCATATCTAATACTCCCATATTTTTCCGTAAATAAGAGTCTAAAGACTAAACAGTATAGGCTACACTGTATTGTCATCTTTAACAAGAGTCGTTTTAAATAACAGGGCCTTATAAAAACCCGATTAAAGTCAAATAAAAATGGACTAATATTGATTTTTAGGTCTTAAACTGCCATCAACAAAAATAAAATGAAAACATGTTTGAATATTTGTCCATCAAATTATCGTCAGACACCATCTTGGACCAGCCAATCAGATGAGAGGATTAGAGGAAACTATCTGGGACATTTGGGGTTCCGTATGTTGACAGTTTTGAGTCATTTTTACGATCAAAGCATTTTTCGAATTTATTGAAAAGTGAATTAGAGGTGACTCAAATAAACCTAACAAGAGTAACAGTCACGTGGCTACAGTCGGGTGAAGCCATACAGTACTAGTAGAGAGTTAAAGATTAGCGCCCTACCCGCTGGTGTAAATAATAAAAAAAATGATTTCCGTGAGTTGATCATCAGCCAATTATGACTAGTTTTGGCAGAGTAATGCTGAGTATTGAGCTCGTAATTAAACATCTTGAAGGTGGGGTAAAACTGAATTTAATTACGACCAGAGAAAAATACCAAAAGAGAATTGCAAACCAGAAAATGAGTGACTAAGTGGAGTTTAAGCCAAAATAGAAAAGATGACCTCTACAGACTAATTTATTATATCCTCTACTAGTCTGCAATCTACAATATTCAAGTTTTAATGAGAATCGAAACGATATAACATGGTCTAATATATCTAAGAGAGGATCCCCATATATTTGGAAACAGGCTTTGGGTTGAATTATCATATCATATTTATAATATGACTTAGAAAGTAAGCTGGGGATATTGCTAGTTAATCGTTAATATACGACACATATATTCATAAGTAGTCCTTTTATGGAACGAATTTAATTTGTATTCCTCACATATCATGAAATTGACGAAAAATTGTCATCATGATTACAGTTACTTAGAATAAGTTAATTTATATTGGCCCCTAATCCTCGTCAATTGATATAGTAGACCCCGAAAGTCGATATTATATTGGTACATATATCCCTCCTTTTATCTTTTAAAAAGAGAAATTGCCACCGAGGGATTTATTTAAAATCCAATACCACTGGTTTATTACAGGTTTAGAGAAGACGGACCCGACTTTTAATCATTTCGAGAGGAACAAAAGAAAAAAAGGTCGGGATTTTATTAGAATTAAGTATTTTCTTTATTCCGATTTAATTTAAGTTTGAATTTTTCTAATGATATTTTTCATTTGAAATTAACTTTTGAATGAAATCGAGTGAATAATGCATCATTTGGTCAAATATTGAGTTAGTAACAAGAAGAAAAAGAGATGACTATGGTACCATTACAGTCCGATAAAGTTTGTAGAAAGTCTAGATTTTGTGTTTTATTTTGGTCAAAAATAAATTTACATCTGAGAACCACCACAAAAAATACTGGATAAAAACTTTTTAAAAGATTCAACCTTGGACTCTTAGTTTGTTTTTTGGTCTTAGTCGAACGAGACAATCGTTCACGATTTAAATCCTGGTTTGAAGTTTCTATGTGAAAGGTCAAATTTTGAGGCGGTTTTCATGTCTAATTTAATTTTTTCTCGTTCTGGGTCGTAATTTTATTTTTGGGACAGAGAGAAAGAGCTTTTCTGTTCTTGGACGTTATTCTGTGGGAGTGGTATTATCACTTCGAAGTTCAAACTGTACCTGTATTTCTGTGTGGGCATATGAATAATCTTAATATCTAGAAGTGAAATCGGACCTGAATGAGTTCAACCGTCGATCCATTGAAATTATTGAACCGTGGTCCTGCATATCTTCGCTCTGCATTTCAGACCCAGTCAGCCAATCGAGCCACGCCCACGCTATCCGCCGCAGAAAGGCTCAATGTCAGGAAAAAATCAGGAGAGGTGAGAATCTGTGATTCAGAGAAAAACTTTAAATGCATTTCAAATTATCTCAATTTTTTTCTTTCAAGTTAAAAAATGATCAGAAGAGACCTCAAACGGCTCCGATTCAGTGCACGAAGCCAATCCTGAATCCACCTAAAAGATCCGAATTTGAGGTAAGATATTATTGAAAATTTTATTCAACTAATGATTATGGTAATTAGACTTGGACTGCTGAGCAGTTAGTCAACAGAGGTTCCGAATCGAAACAAAATCCAGGTTATGCTGCAAGAATGCTCGCCACAACTAACCAAAGGCCCAAAACTGCCCAACCATATTCCCTTATACAACAAAGAAGACGTAATCCTGGTGAGTACAATCAAAAATCATAAAGTTATTAAGATAGGAACTTAAGAACTATCAAATAATTCACTCGAATGTGAAATCTCTATTATTTTCACTAAAAATATAATTTATAGTGAGGGGAAATCACAATGCAATACAAGGAAAGCACACAAGGGAAAGATCAAATTCAGTTGACAGATTCTTCGACACTCTAGGTATATTTCGTACAGCTTATCGCCATTTATAGGTCTGTATTTTAGGGGGTACCTTTCTTCCAAGTTCGAATCCACCATCATTAGTGCCGTCTGGATCAGTTTCCGATCTGTCTGGTCTATCACGTGCCGCTTCTCAAAATATTCGTTCTCGATCCGACTCAACCGAATCGCTCAATAATCCGGAATCGGAAACAACTGAAGCGAAGAAACTTAAACCGGAAGTGTCGCAAGTTGAAAAAAGAATTCGAGTCATGTTGTGGCTATCAAACTGTAAACCTCAGCCCCATATGTCGACTCCTGTCAAGGGATAATGCCCTCCATGGCTAATCCTTCGGGTAGATCATCTCAATTTTCGAATTAGTGATTTTCTGCCCTCCAATGTGCCCTAATGTAAATATTGTTCAAGGCTGGAGATTCTTGCACAGTTCGAATAAAATATTCATATTTGTTCATATTTTCCTTCATATTTCTCATCACGATGACTCATAATAATGATCGGTGAAAATTCATTTCGATTGGGCTTTACATCAGCTTATGCTGTACCCTTTCTACCTTCCATCAGGGTTTCGCGGATGGTTCTAACCGAATCGCAGACAGTCCCAAACGGACTTAGACTGTCCGGGTATCCCTGACCTTCCAGTTTTGTATGACCATGATCAAAAACAAATCTAGCCTATCTAAAGTCTTTCTATCTTCTGCAACAACAGACCTTTAATTTGATACATCTAGTCTGAATGGGATCAAAAATCAGAATGGTCCGATGAGCCCGTTCCCTGATTGGTCCGTTCAGTCCGGTTCCGAATCATTCACGTTATTTCAACACAATTGCAGTACACACACTGAAAATCGCAACCGGAATAAAATTCATCTTACAACTAAAGATATCGTCGCAATATTTTCGCAATCTAATCGCAATCTTATTTAGGATGGTCAAGCTTCATTGGTCGTTGAGATATCCCTTCTTATACAATTGTTATACCAAACCTGTTAGAAGCTGTTTAATAACAGCTACAGTGGTAGGCGGTGGATACTACATTTATAATGAACGCCAGACCAACAGTCAAGCCAATTTTACTAAGTGTGGTTTTCATATTGGGGGTGAACTTGTAGCGGAAAATAGCTAAGAAAGTGTTTAAGGGTAGCCTGGTCAGCGAATTTCGAATTTAAGATTTATGGTTCTTAGGCTTAACAGTGATGAAAATGAGTTTCATGAAACAGTTTCGATTACGTAATCACCGATGACGTCATGGGATTTTCGGACACAGAAATGAAAACGTTTTGACTAGACGAACAAAATGAAAATCCCGAAATCGCTGGCCAGGTACCCTTGAAATAGTAAAAAGCTAGTTTGAAAACCTAAATAAGCTAGCAGAAAAAGCAAACAGTGCAAGCTTTCAGGAAGCGTGTGCAGGAAAAGATTGAGAAGGAACTTGTTGGTATTTTGTTTCTGATATTTTGTGAAATTTTATTCAAGTATGTTGCTTTACTGGTTTTTTGATGCCATATTTTTTCAAACGAATATTGGTGGGAATACATTTTCCCCGGAAATCTTACTTAAGTTGGGTTAACCGCAAAAATTCAAAATATTTAAAATTTTTAATTCGCGCCTTCGATATCTATTCAAGCGTCTAAAACTGCCGTTTATCTGAGTGTTCAAATTGATGATGTCCCAGTTGGCGATTTGAAGATAAAACTTTTCGACTCGATAGTGCCACGAACGAGCGAAAACTTCAAACAGTTATGCGTCGGTACCCCTGGTTTCGGTTTCAAAAATTCAATCTTTCATCGAATTATTCCCGGTTTTATGGCACAGGGTGGCGATTTTACCAATTTTAATGGAACTGGTGGCATGTCTATTTATGGACGAAAATTTCAAGACGAAAATTTTAAACTGAAACATGAATATGGCGGAGTATTATCGATGGCAAACTCAGTTAGGTTTCTAAGTCTATCGCTAGCAACAAGATAAGTGCACGAGTCTGATAGGCTATGACTATCATAGCCTATGAGAGTGCTTTATTATGGAAACCGTTCTCAGGAAGAAATACCAATGGATCACAGTTTTTCATCACTTTTAATGAAACACCATGGCTGGATGGAAATCATGTTGTATTTGGCGTCGTAGTTGATGGTTATGATATTCTAGAGAAAATAGGAAGGTGTCAATATCGAGCAGAACAGTTTGTGACAAAATTTGTGACTAGTTCAAAAGACTAAATCTAGCATCCTGTCCCGCCTTAAGTGAATATTAATCGCGTAAGAGCTATTTCGTATTCTATTACGTTTGAGTTACTTCAGCAAAATAATTTAACTCATTATTCATTTTCTCAGTAAGTTTAATTCACCAGTTTTTCTCACAAGTTGATATAAACTTTGCATGAAAAATCATATATTATATTAAGTTACAAAAAAAATCATATATTATAAATATAAATTACAGTATGAGTCTTCTGAAAAAAAAAATGAATAAATAAAACAAAATGATTGACACTGTATAAGCTAAATGTGGAAATAATAGTGGATCGCCATCGAAACAAGTTAAAATTGTCGATTGCGGTCTTCTAACTGTTCCGGATACAACAGCCCCGGATAATCCGGATAAAGAAGAGTGATTATCTTGTCCAACTTGTAATTGAAATTTCTTTAAATATCTTAAGCATGAATTCAGTATTATAATTATTTTTTTATTAAGATATGAATAAATTAAGTGGGTTTTTTCATCGGGTTCCGACTGGTGTAAAAGCTGCAATCGGAGTCGGAGCTGTAAGTGGAGCATGTTTTATGATTTCCGGATACACAGGAGTGGTTAAGCAAAATTTTAAATAGAATTTTTAATTCCAGGGTCAGAAAATGAATTCCCCGATTTCATGTCCTTGAAATGAGTAAAATAACCAAAGTGAAGAGCGAAGTAGAATTGCCGCTGAAGCTGAAATGTTTACTCGTCGTGCTGCAATCGACAAAGCTAAGTTTCCTGGGATGACGATTGGTCGAGCAATTGAAGGATGAAGATACTAGATAAATCGTTTTTGCATTTTTTGAATGTATGTGTAGGAGTGAGTCTATTTTTTGGCTCGTCTAGTAGCATATTCGAGCCTGTTGTTCTTTCCTCAGGCCCTAAACTATTCCACACCGAGCCAAAATCGGTTGAACACCCTAAAGATAGAACTAAGATATACTAGCGTCTCTGGTGTAGTGGTAAGAAATGACGATTTTGATCAGGTAGAGAAGAGGGCAGTCTAGTTCTACTCTCCTTCTCTCCATCAAAATCACTCGTTTTCATTTTGAGCATTTTCAGAGAGAATCCCGAAAAGACCGATTTTTTTTCTTATTTCGAACAAAAGTCGACTTAAATTTTGCAAAAACCAAAATGACGATTTTTTTATTGACCAGAGACCTGTACCCTGTGAAAATACGACCCAGAATGATGCCTAAACGATGACCGCTAGGTGATATTGATGCTTTTAGAGCACATGTGATGTGGATCTTCATAAAAAGAGTCAAATACAAAATGTTACATGGATATACAGATAGGCGAAAAAGAACCTCAAAGGATAGAAATAACATTATTTGATTCCGTAGTCCCAATCACATGTGAAAATTTTCGAATTTTATGCCGAAATGAGTGCAGGTAAAGACCATAATCATTTCTAGAAAATCTTTAATCCTAAAATTTCTAAAGTCGTGCATAGTTCCTTGAGTCATCCACTATTTCATATAATATTTTAAAGCCCATATTTACAATTTGAAAGTTTTTAATACATATTAATTGGTCTTATATTCAGGCCCAAAGGTGGTAGATCGAAAAAATCTAGAGGGTTTACGGTCAACGAGGCAAAGTTTTTTCGCATTGAACCTGGTTTTGTGACTCAATGTGGCATGCAACCACTCGATAATAATGCATCACAAAAGGAAAATTGCTTAAATCTGTAAAGCCACACGTTTTTTAATGTTTTTGAAGATTTTCACACTTTTACCATTTTATATTGTTTAAGAACAATCTAAGGTCCTGAAATGATCATTTAATCTCATTTGAATTATATCTTGAGACGATTTAAGTTTAATATAACTTAAAAGTGCCTTAAATAATCTTTAAATGAGCTTAAAATGGATATGAAGTCAAATTTTTCTTTTGATTTTGTGTCAAATGTTCTATATCTTGTCGATTTGGGTTTTTTCCGTCTTTCCTTCGACAGCCTCACGTGTCGGTGAATCAATATTCTACTACACTCTCTAGATTTTTTTACCAGACCGTTTCGCTCTCCTTCATTTACGCGTGTAAGGCAGTAAGAAGGACGAGGAAGAAACCAGTATTGTATTTGCACACGAATATTTGACACACTAATCGCTCAAGTACCATTTAAGAAATTTGGCTATTTTATTGGCTAGAATTTTGTTTAGTTTTTATCGGTTAACATATCGGTTAACTGAATCCAGTCGAAGCCATTTTTAAGTAATATAAAAGTATAATATATTTGGCACCCCTTGGGCAGATGAATATTTCGTTTTTGATCACTCAGTTAGGATTTCAAAATGATACTCTGGTCTAGTTGGTCAGCCAATCAGTATCCTTGAAATCCTTGCTTAGAAAAAGGTTTACTCTCAATGGCCAATAAGGGACCAGATACAAATGGATCTCAGTTTTTTATAACTTTGGGAGATGACTGTAATACGCTCAATGGTCGTCATGTTGTATTCGGAAAAGTAACAAAGGGTCTAGAAGTTATAGATTCATTTGAAGTTTTGTTAAAAACTAGTCTTAAAATGTATATGTGAAATACATATGTATAACGTATTTAATTGAGTATATATCTAGTTAGTTTCATTCCAAAACTTGATAAAGATTACGCTAGACCCGGTGCGGGCCATCGATCACTGGGAAATACAACGCTACCTATACTAGTAGTCGGCTCTGGTCAAGTCGAAACTGAATAAATTACTAAACATATCTTTAAAGATTTTAAATTAACTTATTTCTATTATTTTTAGACTGAGTATAAGTTAAAATAAAAAAATGCCAGGAACTGAAACCGTCGAAAAGCCAACTGAAACTACCGAACAAAAAACTGAAGTCGAAACTTTGAAAGAAAAAGCAGCTGAAGGTTAATAGTAATTTTATTATTGTGTCATCATTACGTAATAGTAAATCATAACGTAATCAAAATAATCGTTTTTTAGAAGCAAAGGAACCAGCAGTCGAAGCAAAATCAGAAGAAAAAGCAGCTGACGACAAAGAAACCGGTAACGGAAAAGAAGCCGCTGAAGAAAACGGAAAAGAAAAGAAAGAAGAAGACAAAAAAGAAGAAGGTATGTGTCTCAAAATTTTCGTTTTGATATTTTTGAAAAGTCTTTATGGTTCTTTTTCTTAATTGAGATTTTAGAATCCGAAGATAAAAAAGAGGAAGAAACGAAAGAAGAAGACACGAAAGAAGAAGAAAAAGCCGACGAAAAAGCTGAAGGTAATAATGAAGGATTTTGCATAAAAAATGCGTAGGTTGTTGCGTAGATTCGAGACTAAACATTGTTTTAGCTCCCAAACGTAAAGCCGAGGAAAAGGACGAGGACGAGCCAGCAGAAAAGAAATAATTTTAGTCCGATTCGTCAGTCGCATCAAATGCGGACTATAGTCTTTATAATAGTCTTATAATAGTCTATAGAGCTGATTTCAGCTTATTTTCCTGCCACGTCGTCGATTAATGTTACCCTCGACTCATTTTTTAAATTCTTTACAATCAAAAAATTTCAAGTGAGCTGCAAAAAAAAAATTCGAAGACGAATATTTCTACCCTCGCAATCTTCTAACGGGGTGCCAACTTTCCTAAAAATTTCATTGAATCATGTTATGTTGCAAAAAATTTTCGAACCATCAATTTAAGCCCAAAGTAAGTCACTTTGCTGTGAAATGAGTCATAGGGAAGTGTTCTCTTATAATAAGCTCATTTCACAGCAAAACTTTCTGGGGGCTTCTATGGATGAAGCTTGTGTGTAGGTTAATATGAAAGTTTTGGTGATTTTTGGTACCCTGATAATCTGAGTGCATATTTGCTAAAATTGACTTTAACTGAACTTGTGGCAAATATGCACTTCAGCGTGTAAAGACTGAGACTGTGATTGTGACGTTCACACGTGCATTTTCGTGTGCACGCATTTTCGTGTGCAACATTCGTGCGCGTGCTTGTTAACTCATGCTTAGTATGTTCAAATAATCCCCTCAGATGTATTTCAAACTGCCCTTACCTTACCATACATACTGTCTGCGCCCTTTATATAGATCATCAGGGTGATGCAATGTCTTTTAAAGATATAAAACCAGTCATTGCATCGCTTGGTGGACCTATAGATTAATTTGGCGTTGTACGATACTTTCACGCACAGTTATTATAATGAGAGGAAATCGATATTTTCGTTCTGGTCTGGTCCAACGAGGACCCAACCCACAATTTCTGGCGTGGTCCAGCCGTCGGTTGATAGGACCAATTTTTAGGTCTTTGTTTCCCTACTTTTAGTACTCTAAATCGAATAAAAATTTACAAAAGCTGCCATTCCATTGCCATTTTTATGTTGCACTCAGGTTGAATAATAGATCAAAGTTCCCTACATGGCCCTGAGTCCGTTCCCTAACTCCGTGGTCCCTGGATCTTCGCTTACTGTTCTTCAAAGATCTTTTATCAGTAAGTCATAGTCTAACTAAAGATGCCAGGATACTATTTCACTGATATTTTTGAGTATTCCGGATTGTGAGTTATAGTATGATTTTAGGACTCAAGAGGTTTTTATGGGCGTAGAAAAGGTTGAAGTTGACGAAATTGTCAGGAAACGTCAGGATCATAACTTCACCAATCTTTAAATTATGAAGATTTCGACAAAACAAACGTGGACTGTGATCCAATCTGCGGGTCTTTTCCTGGGATCTCTATTTAACTTTTAGATGCTCCGTTAACTTTGTACTGAACATAACTTATTAACAGTCACGATACCGACGTGGGAAAATGCCTGGAAATTGTAAAAACATTACATGTAAAATTTTCTCTTTAGGCGCTCCAGAGCCTAACCGTTTCGTGATTGTTAACCGGTTATATGCGTGATAGGTTATGTTACTAATGTTATATCTGATGCGTGGTGGCCCCTAGAAGCAGGGCTGTAATTTTGAGCCTAGCTCAGTATAAAACAGAGATGATTCAAAACAAGAAATGTCGCTTTTGACAGCTCAGCGAGTAAGATATACTTGACCCATTTAAGACGGAAGCCGCCTGTGAACCATCATCCATTTAACGTGACAATAGTGAAGATTTATTCTACGTAGGTTACCAGTTTTAAACAGTTTGAAAGTCAAAATTGACTGTCTTTGTCATGAAATAGATAATAATAATGTGAGTGGCATTTTTTTGACTCTACTAATTCGTTTTCACTCACTTTTCATCTTCAAGCCTGTTTAATGCTGTGAAAACGTATGTTTGAATTTCCAAAATCCACGACCAGAAGACCCTAGTAGGTATAGTTAGGTATATTGCAAAAAAATGATGTACTAAGCTCAATCCTATCACCTGAAGTATGTGTAACACTGCTGATTAATTAGTTTCTCAGTTAATCACGTAAGTTTATGACAGACCAGATTCGCAGGTTTGTGGTTTGAATCAATTTCAACGGAAAAATACTTTAAACAATACCTCTACCCCCCCCCCGATACTATTTTATGTCTAATATTGACAATATGTGAAAGACACTTGAAATTTTACCGTAATTTACTTAATATTTTATTAATTATTATACATGGAGCCAAGTTTTATACTAGGCATTTTATAAGGCTTTTTGAAAAGGGTAGTCACACATTTCGCTTCTCATAACTTCCGGACCAAGCTGAGTTTCGACGGTATCCTTACAAATGAGTATTTTACGGTTCACAGCGTTCGAAAGAATTTGCAAAGTTGCATTCGTAACAGAGTTCCACAAGACATGATATCCTTAACGTTGATCGCTTCTTGAAAAGAAAACTTCGGAATTGAAATTCATCAACATTAACCATTCTGATCCATTCAAAACTTTGGTGGGTTTCAGGAATGAAACCTCTCGTGTGGTACATTTACTGAACGAGATATTGATGAGACCCTAGCTAGGACAGCCGTCATGGATGATAACGAGTTTAAGGAGACCAGTGTCATCTATGGCTTCGCATTTATTGAATTTGTAAAAATATTGATCCGAATGGTATTCAAGCTTTGTTTGGATTCAGCCTTGTCCGTTTAAACCAGACATCCACGGATAGGTTTCTTCGACCTATCAATTCAACTTCTTCCTCAAATCATCTTGGGCCGTCTGCGCCCATCGATGCCTGGTTTCAATAGACGCTCTCACGGTCCAAAAAATGGTCCAATCCAATCTTAAGAGTAACCATAGTTCCAAGATCGATCGAATCCAAACTGCCACCGGTTGAGTCCAATAATTTCAATTTAACCATTTGGAGCATTTGTGACTCAGAAGCTTTTACCAATATGGATTTATATTCGGGATGGTATCACAGTGATTACTTATTCGGGATAAGTTATTCGCCACACAAGTATAGGGATAATGTTCCGATTAAACAGTTGCATCGAATTTTGAGTGCTTACGTTTTTGTTTGTCGTGAAGAGAAAAACGCCCTGAAATTGTACGAGGAATCAAGAACTAATGTAAAAATCTCATGCCGCAAAGGATGAGAACATCTAATAACTAGGGCAAAGATTGCCGCATTACTTTGTGGCGCAACTATAAAACCAGCTTGGGCTTTTTATTATAAATCCATGACTGATTGATGATTACTAATGGTTATTGATTTATGAACAGTGACTTGCTGACTATCAAGCGTATAAACGGCATTTACTTGGCAGGTTATATTTAGGATCATTTCCAATGATATTGAATGAAATATAAAATATTCAAAATTGAATTGTTCATTTTTGGCCAATGGGAAACCGGAACCGCCACATTCGTTTTGCTCAAAGAGGAAAGAACTCTCACTGTGAGGCTTAATTTGATTATTCGATTTATATTTATTGGCTTCTTCTAAGTCAATTAGGGTTTACTATTTTATTCGGCCACTTTATAATCCGAGATAAAGCTTACTAAAGGGGATATAAGTTATCTTCTTCATATAACACATGACTCCAAGGTTATCCGAGGTACAACCTTAGTGGGAGTGCATCATGGATCGATGTCACATCGACGATGTGTGGTACTTACTTTACATGATTCCGATAGATTTGAAGCATTCTGTCCAATTCGTAAATCATTAAAATTAAGATTTGAACCATGGTAATCTATAATTGCGACTGATTCTGAGCATTGAACCTTAACAACTTTCTTAAGACTGTACGAAAATGTGGTTGGACGCGGGGTCGCAAGACGCGGACAGCCGTCCTGGGACGGAGGTGGACGCCGAACGAAGGCTTGCCAAGTTCGTCCCGCGAGGCGTGGTTTGACGAACAGCCTATAATAAAGGCAAATAATAGTCTTACTTACATCAAAATCTTGACTGTAATCGTGAGTTTTATCAAAATAATTCACTTGGGTTTTCATTTCAACAGTTGTTGTATCTATTTGTTGAAAAACTTCCTCGGTAGCAACAAAACGGCAAGTATTTCCCGCTTTGCAGTTTGCCGTATTCAGGGTTATATATGTTTTCAGGGTCTCACCACCTTACAAATAATGTCCGAGTTGACCTCGGTGCATTCCTCTTTACTTTTATGTAACCTTCTATTCTATGGACATATTCTACAGGTCGATCCTGTAGAAAAGTAGTTGCTCAAAATGGGTCTTAAAAACTGCTTTTTTCGCAATGTTCAAACGTAACAGTTACGTTCAGAGATTCGGATCGACCTGTATTACTGATATATTATGTGGTCTTATATTTTGGAAATTAATCTAAGTAACCCTGGCCATATCATCTTGACCACTAAACTTTCTTCCACCAAAAACTAAAAGTTTCGGATTTTCAATTTCGCCTTCACATCCAGCCTCACACGAAAAGAAAAATTCTTCTTCCCGTTCTGAAGAATATCTTCGCTTCAAAGAAATCATTCCCAACCATTCTGAAGAATTTTCTCCAATCTCTTCATTTTTGGAATCAAGAAAAAGATATTTTAATATTGTGTCTTCTGTTAAACAAAATCGTCGGACTGTATTTTCGCTTCAGAGGTTTTCAAGAAGCATGTCCTTAACCCTTATTGCAGAATCATGGAAACAAAATCCAAAAATTTAAAAAACGCCAAATAAAATTTTGGGTTAATTGCTGAGTGTGATAAGTGGAAACAAAATCAAGGCGAAAACGGGTAAAGTAATACACTGTACGCGAACCTTGACTCAAATTATTACTCACATATGACGTTATGGTCCAAAACTCAATAATGACGTCACTGGATGTGAAAAAACGTATTGGTTTTTGTTTCCGTGAAACATGCTGAGGTTTTTCCCAGAATTTTGCCAATAAGATTTAACTCCATTGTGACACTTGCGGAAACCCGACTTAGTATTTGATTGATGGTAGTTATATTTGATGTATATCCCTGTTTTGTTGCGTCAAACTCAACGGTTAGTTTAATATATCCTTTCTCTTGTGTTCGCACTTCTATACAATCTACTGCCGCTTTTACAGAACCGATCTCAAGAAAAATAGTGACGAGATAAAATAACATTGCTCTGTTGGGTAAAAATGAATAGATTTCTGGAATTAAAAAAGACTAAGATTTTGACGATGAAAGTGCATTTGCAATTCATGAACGCATTCAAGTGTAGAAAATGACCCCATCATCATCATAAACTTGGTTCGTAATAATGATTTATTATGCCTTGAAACCTTTCAAGTTTAAGGATTCATCATCATGGTCAAATAAAAGTCGGAAAATCTCAAACTTGAGTTCGATGTGGACGTTGTCTACTCTATCAAACACAAATATCATCTGGACCAGAGATGCTCATACGTAGGTTGAATTCCGTAGCCTTCGTACTACTTCTCGTGCTAGTGAAAATAGTCGTACCCCGTGCTTAATTCCGTACCCTCAGAGTACCGTACTCTTCGTACCGTGCTGGTAAAATGGTCAAAGAGTACGGGAGTACAGTGCTAGAACAACCGATATCCCTGATCTGATTTAACATTTCGAAGGCCTTCATACAGGTTATCGTAGAAAAACAGAAGTCGATTTGCATGCTAGCTTTATGGTTAGGTACTATTCCCTGAGATAGGCAATGCTTTGAAAGTGTTCAAATAAGAAATTTATCGCCCATTATTTTCGAACGCATTCTGATGGCCGAAAATTTCAGGGAATATTACCTATTTATGACATCATTTTTGCAAAACGATCGATTTAGTCATTGGCTTTGACATCCAAATTAAAAAATTATAAAATTTCAAATTTTCTGTCTATTCTTAAGAAATGAGTTTGAATTTCGAGTGAAATTTTTTATTTCTTGAGCTGTTGTACTTACTAATAGTGCGTAGGCAGCGTTGTACTAATAAATTCAAATAGAGAAAAAATGGAGAAATTTGCAGGAACACTTGCAGTTGTTACTGGGGCTTCTGCTGGTATCGGGCATGGACTCGTTCTCGAACTCTTGAAATCGAAAGACCTTAAGGTATCACAAAAAATTAAACAACTTTGGTTCAGGGTTAGGCGTCAAGTGGATTTCAGGACTTTTAATTTTGATTCCAAGGTAATCGGTCTTGCCCGAAGAGAAATCGATATCCGTCATGAAAACTTTGTCTCATTCAAATGCGATGTCGGAAATGCGGAACAAGTCAAGGCGGCTTTCGAGAACATCAGAAAACAATTTCCAGACATTCCTATTTCAATTCTTGTTAATAATGCCGGCCATGCAAAGGTCCGTTATAAATTATAAGAATATTAACAGAGTGGTATCGTTCACCTAAAAACTATAAATAATATTTAGCCATTACCAATAATGCAGCATGAAAATCTTGAGACTTCTGCAACACTTAGAGAAGAAAAATATAATGACTTAGTCGAAGCTACCAAGGCAGGGGTTGAACGAACAGTCCCTAGACTGATATTGAGATCGCGATCAGTTAGATTTCTGTCCCATTAACCCTAAACGATATATGAAAGTATGATAAATACAAACGTCATTGGTGCTACTATTGTTACCAGGGAAGGATCAAAGCTTTTTGATCATACTAAGGTAAGTTTTGGATTCGATTAGTACCCGGAGAGTTTCCAAATAAGTCCCTTAATTTCCCTTAAATAAGTTCCCTTTTCAACTCTTTAGTGTGGTAACATCATCAATATTAATTCAATGTCTGGTCATCGCGTAGTCCCTTCACCGGATACTCATTTCTATACCGTCACAAAATATGCTGTTACTGCTCTCACTGAAGCTACTCGCCAAGAACTACGTGCTATGAATTCACAGGTATCACCGTCTTAACCCCCCGTTCTTGATAGAAATATAAATTAGGTTCGTGCAAACCAAATATCACCTGGTTTTGTCGCAACTGATTTCTTTGATGCAGTTAGTGAAGATGAACAATATCGCGAGAAAATGAGAGGAATTGCAGCAACTGCACTTAATGTTGAAAATATTGTCGACTCAGTGATGCTCTGTCTAAAGTCGTCACCAAATTGTCAAGTCGGAGATATTCAAATGAGACCTACTGTTCAAATAACCTAAATTAAAAAATTAATAAAAGTTTTTGAAAATCAATGAAATATAACCATATTTTAAAAAGTACTTTTGAGTGGATTTTTGTACATTGAATGACCATTGGATCGCGTGTTTGTAAGTCACAGTGTCAGGGATGCTCATACGGGAACTGTTGTTCTAGAACCGTACTTCCGTACTCTTCGTACAAGGAGTACAGGGTACGAAGACCTTCATGCCTTCAGCTCAAATTGTCCTAAGAACCCCTGGATCAAATATTGAAAATATAAACTATGGAGACAGTTCTGAGCATGACTTTTAATTATTTTCTAGAATATCGTTACTTCTTGAGCAATTGAGATTTGGACAGGGAAGTAAACTTAAAAGCACCTTAGAAAATCTATGTAGATCCCTAAACATATTTCCATCTGTGCTTTCGTTTGGAGCAAAGCAAGAATTTTGGGGTTTCACACCTACAGCTTGATTTAATCTAAATAAAAATCTAGGCCGAGATTACAAATAGACTTTTTTTATTCTGCCATTCAACCTTGAGAAACCCGTGTAATAGACTTAACCTTGGGTTACCAGACTTTTTTATAAGCCTCGTGACAAATAATTTCGGCCTGTTTTTGCTTTCTACATGAATTTTCACGAAAACGGCATCGAAATTAAGCTACAGGTCAAATTGAACTCTATCATAGAGCTGATAAGAAGTTGAATTTTGAACAACCGGTACTTTTAATGTCGGCAAAACAAAAAACCGTAGAATAACTTATTCTAAATAAGTAAATTTTGGATACAAAGCCCATGTGTTATAAAGTGGTATCACTCTTGAGAATGATGAAATCGTCCGAATTATGCGTGTTTTCGCTCAATATCATTTCATCATCCTTATTAAGGAGTGATACCACTTTAGTCGCCTTGATATTTTATCGATATCACCAGCTGGGTACATGTAACGAATCGAAATTTTCATATGACGGCTAAATATTTCAAATGGGGATTTTAGATTAAAACTTATCTGAACATAGAGTCGCATGTTCAATTCAGATAATAACAAAGTCTCAAAATATTCTGCATCATAACCGTTTCTATCTTGTTGAGCAATCCAAAAATAGCAACGAACATTGGGTCAAACACTTTTAGAAAAGTGAATAATTTGCATTTTTGAAGAAAATAGCAATGCCAGTTAGGAATCGATGTAGAGACTGAATTTCGTCAGCAAACTGCTTAGACATATGGAAGTTGTGATAAGAAAAATAAATAAAAACAGCTAAAATAAACATTTTCATTTCCGACACTATTTTTTTATCGGGAGGCATGAGGACCACGGGGGGACTCTTACGTATAAATCTATAGCAAGACCGAAAATTACAAAATTACTACTGTGTTATCTACTATGAAGTCACAGTGTGAGACGAATCCAACTTTATTTCTGGGAATTCAGATTTCGAAATTTCGGCCTTATATCATATAAGTTATATGAATCAGTGTTTTAAAGGTTAACGCTATATGGTATAGCCTATACCCAAAGTCTTGGCCAACAAAAAAAGGACTGGCTGTTAAGCAATCGAGTGACTAGTCCCGAGTCGATTCTTAGTCACTCAAATTCTTGCTAAAAGTGAAGCCTTCACAGACTGTTCACAGTGAAGGTTTCAAAGTTGGACGAATGAGGGGTCTGGACGTACGCGATCACCGTTTAGCCACAAAAGACAATTAAGATGTCTTTCATTAACATACTATTCAATCAAAATAAGTCCGTTAAAGCATAAAGTAGTTTTTAATATATACACTACAGTTCAGTAAGTCATGGGGGTGTAGCTCAAATGGTAGAGCGCTCGCTTAGCATGTGAGAGGTACCGGGATCGATACCCGGCATCTCCAAACTTTTACTTCTGGCCCTTGTTGTTTTCACTTCCGGTCATCGTTAAGCCAGTGGGTCATATAAATTATATGACTCATATTAGCTTAAACCGTAGCTTGGTAAGTCCACTTACTGAATCACTTACTGTTGTACATCTAGAATGTTAAGAATTCTAAATCCAAAATAATACCATGTTATGGAATAATATTTTAAAATATTATATTTTTTTGGAAATAATTCTCGCTACCCATAACCAATAACATAACATAAAACATTAAGGTGAGGGAGGGATGGTGAATAACAAAGACCAAACAGCTTGATGATTAATCCTAGAATCTTAATATATAGGCTGGCACGTTGGTGACAAAGCAGCTGGGTGAAACAGGAATACCACGCTTTCTTGATTTTACTTTTCTTACAACAAGTAAGACTATGATTGAAAATCATAAAAGCAGGATCGAAACTTTCGATTCGAAGGTTGCCGATGTCGAAAATCGCCGACCTCTCAACCTTTAAAATTAAAAATGCAAGCTCACCACGTGGTCGAAAATGTATAGAGACACAAATACGGGGCGCCTGTTGAGTAAATGTGGACGTTTTTTACCGTTCACTCGACCGACTGACTCGATCGACCGCCTTCGTTTTTCGGTGGATCACTTTACTCACATGCCCGGTGAACTTTATGAAATCTTGAATCATAAAAACCGGAAATGCGGATATTTTGGATCACGCGGGAAATCTTGTTTGAGATTTGAAAAATTGTGTAACGGCAATTTAACAGAATTAATCAAATCCCTAAACGAATGAAAAGGTCACATTCGAAAAATTTTAAATCGTTCAAAAGTTTCGGGAATAATCAGGATCAATAGATTAGCTCCGTTATGATGCAAAAACTTAAAATAAGCTCATTTTCAGTCTTATGGGAGATGTCAGAGACTACCAGAGATATAACCGCAATAACCTTTCTATACATGAAATTCAATGTATTATACATATATCATATGATATATCACTGACCTTTTGGTTGGAACAAATCAGGGTAAACAAGTTACAGCTCTGTATTTGGGACTCTAATCTTTGGAGACCAGAATCAAACATTATAATTTTTCCATAAGATATGACTCATATAGCCACTTTACAGGTACCACTTGGACAATACAGGTTTTTTTATGTTATGCTAGGAATTCAGTTATTCTCTGACCAAATTAGAGTTCTGTTTCATTGACAACTTCGTTGACAACAGTCAAATCATGCAGACAACCCGTGAAACCCTGATAAGAAATTCGAAATCACTTATTTCTTTGGATTCTTAAATTCTTAAAAAATGTTTCACAATTTAAAAATTAAGATTTCTTTTTCCAATTGCCGAAACCTGCTTGAGTTTTATGTAATACACGTTCCAGCGAGTTAAAATAAAATCTTAAACGGTTAAACTGGCGGTATCTCGACCACTCTTTTGGTCAAGTTAAAATTAATTTCACGTTTGTTAGGAGCCAGTTTGATCAGTCTCGAAAATTTCGAAAATTTGGGCAGAAATGACCCGATTTTCGGTTATTTTTCGTTGATGAGGAGAATCTTTTTCGGTGAAGTAAGTCCAATTTTCAACTAAATGAAGGTAATAATCAGTATCTACCTTGTATTTAACAGCCATGCCACCACCGATTATAATCAAACCCTCCGTTAACTGAATATAGTTAAAGACAATCGGCTTCAAAACCGATAAAACCAACTTTTGACCACTTCTTATCCGATTTCAAGCTTATTTCGTCAAGAATAAACGAAGTCAACTATTCGTTCAGTAAAAAATAATATGATTTAATATAATATATTCACTTAGAATACTTGGGATTCTGATGGTTTTAAATAGATTTTAGAATAAAGATTTTAAATTAAATCATTGACTTTATAATAACCTTTATTGATGCAGGTGACGGTTTTTGGTGACATATTCGTTTTAAGTCACAAACGGGTTTTATATTTTAACATAAGAATCGGGCACCAGTATCCTAAAAATGTTATCCACATGAAAATATAGTTATCCACATATTGAACTGCTCACCAACGCAAATTATGCTTTCATTAAATTGGTGGATATTATGTTCATTTAGACGTCCGCGTTCTGATTGTGTCCAGAATATCTGAATGGGCCAAAATTAACCAAAAATTATGAAGTGTCGATTTGTATGACATGATTCCGCCCATTGTCTTTACTTTTTCATCCCTGATTATGACTCAATTCCCTGCATATGAATGAATAATGCTGAAATATGCATAAATAGTCGGGTACGTATAACTACTCAAATATGGTGTAAAATGTAGGGAGGGGGTACTAAAAAATTTGAAACACAAAAATTAAAGATTTTTATAAAAATGTGAAAAATGCGAATTAATTATTTTGGTGAAAAATCATAAATTGTTTCAATTTTGGGCTATTTAATTGTTTCTCAACAATGCAACGATTTGCATTTAATTCGATTTAACATTTTTTCGCGGTTTGAGATTTTTTAGAGCTCGGGTAGATCATAGTACATGATCATCAATACATGAGCGTCATCAGCGGAAAGAATAAGACATGTCAAGTAAAGTGGGGTGCGTATTCCCGATTGTCGTCGTCTCTTTGCCCTTCGGGAAGACGAACTCCATTTTACTAAGCAACTTGGACGAGAACTTTGGGTTGGAGTTCGCTCACTCCTGAACAATTTGTTATCACTTTATTTTTCAGTAGAACTGCGTCAAAATTGAAAGAATTTCGAGAAAACCACTTAATTTCAACAAACAGAGACACATGTAACATGATGTTTTTCTCTTTTTTTGTTCGTTTTGGGTTTGTTTGGATTGTGTACTGTTTGTATACGAATTTGTTTACAGTATTGTTTAGATTGGGATCGGTTTTTGAGACGTTGTTGCCTAGAGATTGGTTAATTCAAGGGGCCAAATTAAAAACTTCCTTCCGAAACTTAGTGGCCTATCCCATAATACCAAAATATAAAAAAGAGCTCTCCCTTTTCGAATCCTCTCGTAAAAGTGATTAGAGATCACCGACACGGTTTGAACTTCTGGTCAATAAAAATAATTAAAATGTGATTTTAAATGTTGCACCCTTTGACTATTTTTGGTGGTCACTAATTGTGATTAACATTGTTAATTTGCCATTGAAAGGGGAACTGGGATCGAAGGTTGACCTCAAGTTGACCACAAATGACCACAAGTGACCACGAAAAGGTTCTGCGCTTCAGTGTTGAAACTGTAATGCTAATGCAACAGACTTAAGCTGCTTGATCTGCGTAAAAAAATAACTGCCTTCGAGCAGTTTTCTTGTCTTAAATCTTGTCTTAAATCTTTCTGATTATATTTATGTTTTTAGAAATTCGTTGAACTAAAATTACCATCGGGAAGACGAACCCCACTTTAGTAAAAAATAAAATTGAACGTGGAGTTTACCTTGAACATATTATTCGGCAACACTTTATTAATGAAATAGGTTATTATCTGGGTTAGGATGTTAAAATGATATAAAATAATACTATTAGTACTCCATATCTAACTAATATATTTCAGTATCTGTCTCTGAAATGGGTCAATCCAGATTGAGTTACTAAAGATTGGTTGCTTTGAAACATTTTTAAGTTGAAGCAAAAAATTTAACCAAGAAAAGAAATTTCTCAGCTGATGCTTGAAGGGTTGCTTTTGATTGGTTGACAAGTACGAATCAAACTTCTGATTGGCTGACAGAACGAACCGTTCAACGAACGCATCAATCTTTTTTATTATTGGACAAAAGAAAATTTGAAACTAACCAAAATGTTTCGAGAATATTAATGTTAATGCTGGAGCTTGAAATTGAATTGACCTTGAAATAATTTGTAACCGAACCATTTGTAACACTTGAATGGTAACGTCACGGATTTCAAACGGATTCGTAATAAAGTCGACGATTAAGCTTCGACTATCATAATAAGTCTGTCTACTGGTATGAATCAAAAAATTTCAGACTGCCAACAATACCTTATTTAAGTTTTTTAGCCAGAAGTAAAGTGTTTTCTACCAAATTTTTCATTGATAAAGTATTGACTTATATTGAACCAATCATTTTTATTGGATAATAAAATCTGAAATGAAATGATGATGGCGATCAACTGAACCCTTT
The DNA here is from genome assembly GCA_004367895.1 of Oikopleura longicauda. NCBI lineage: Eukaryota > Metazoa > Chordata > Appendicularia > Copelata > Oikopleuridae > Oikopleura > Oikopleura longicauda. Next base: position 27,731 of record SCLD01115189.1, read on the forward strand.
GAATTGAATCTGTCAGATTTACTGCAGTCCGTGAATATTTTCGATTCGCAATGATTCATTTTCGACTGAAAAATAAATGTCGGTATATTGAAATTCGACTTAAACGGTCATGACCGCGGTCACTCAGTAAGTGCGTATGAAACTATCGACAGTATAAAATGCACATGAATATCGTTTCAGAAAGGTCATGGATGTATATAGAAGGCTTCAAGGTCATGAAACGTGAAATGTCCTCATCCTTCTGAGTTCTGTCTCCTCTGAAATAAT
>SCLD01115301.1:0-27934 GCA_004367895.1 Oikopleura longicauda
TTATTAGAAAGGTTGAGGAACTTGAATGCATTGATTTAAACCGTCGGGTGCATGTTAAGCCATCTTAAGTATACAAGTTAATTGTATACTGCCCATTGGACTTGAAGTTATGGTTTATAATCTTGCGCGCGAACGATAGGTCGTATCAGAAAATTAACTCAGATTTTAAATCAGGCCTCTCGATTCACAAAGATATTTTGACCTTGAAATCTGCCCCTTAAATTATCGATTGAGGTCCTTAATTTTAGGAGAGTAAATTACTCTGATATAATTTATATCTAGCTGTTTTGCTAGGGCCAAAATTGTGTAAAATAATTGTGGAAGAGGATGAACCAGTAGAACAAACATCCGAACTCTAGTTGACTTGATAAAGGATACAATCTCTTGACAAGATTAAAGTTTCAAAATTATAAAAGTGAATTGAGTTGTTCTTACCACTCGAAAATATGGTAGTCGAAAATAAGACAAATTGTCACATATAGAAATTGGTACTTCCGATAATAAAATAATGTTTATGTATAACCCCGGGCTTTTAGTCGGTTCTAAATATGTCCACATCATAAATTTATGTTTAACGTGTGATCCTTACGAATACACCGAGTTAAACAGAGATGAGGAAAAAACGAAAAAAGCTACCTAAAGAACTGCAATCAAGGTTGGTTGTTTTTCATAATGGCTATTCCCATTCAATAATCGATTTATAAACACCTAAATAATTATGTTAGTATAAATAGTTGACCAAAGTTCAGAACTTCAGCCCTCGATAGCAGGTGGCAGTTTAAGTAAATTTTCAAGGGCTCAAATTGTACCCTACTGAGTAGTCTAAAAATAAAGTTTTGGAATGTGTATTTCCTTTCAAACGCAAAAATCCACTAACTTGAAACGAAATAAAGTGAAAATTACTGAACGAGAATCGAGAAATGGAAATTTATCGGTAAGGATATCAAGCCTTGAAAGATGCAGAACGATCTGCTTCGAGTTGAATAAAATTTCATAAAATTCATAATCTGGAAAATCGTAGTCTATAAAGTAATTTGTTCTTTTGGCAAATTGCCATACTGATAATGTTAACTGTGACTGTTACAGCTGTGAGTCACAGCCGGTGTCACTGTCACAGCTTAGCTGAAGTCGAGTGTAAGGTAACGTGCGGGTGAATTTAAAAAGGTATTTTGAATCGAAATCGGTTGAGTTTTACGGTAAACATTCACTTCTACCCTGGTAGACATCTATTTCTTAGTAGATGAAATCCTCATCTTCTCTATTGTTTTCATTCAAAATAGGCGTGGGCGGTGTAAGATTCTACTAAGGAATAGATGTCCACCACTGGTAGAACAGGAAAAAAAATTTTGAAATGATCCACGCCGATTCCACGGATAAACCATTCACACGACCAGACTGAAATTCATCGTATGTTACATACGGTATGTCGTACCAGCCTGAGACAAAATGTTTCCTCAAAATTATACACCACCCACGTCTTTTCTTCATCCTCTCCCTTACCGAAGAATTGTGTCCACGACGGTACAAAACTGTTGCTCTGCACGATTACGAGTTAAACTTTAGAATAAAATGCATAAAATTCTAATCCACTTGGTCCATGAAAATAGGTTTGAGAATCATCGATCACCAACAATTTGTACCAAAAATTTTCTGACGAACTTGTTTTTATTTTTTAAATTCTTTCATCGACATGGTGTTTAATTGCTGAAACCTCTTCTTAGTTGGATGATCCAACTTGGATCAATCGGAAGAATTCCGTCTTAGAACCTGTTTGGCCTTTGATGAGTTAAAATCAGAGCCGACTCTTGAAATACTAAATGTCATTAACTGTTGAATTGGGGATGAAGTCGAAGTCGGGGTTTGATGAAACCTCACATTGAGGCTCTGTCTACTGCCTCGGTGACCTTTCCAAAGTACTTTTTAATCCTCAATTTCAAATAAAAACGTTTCATTCGACAGATAAAGGAAACTTGAATCTGCTGGAAAAAGAAACATGGGGAGTAAAAGGTTTGAAAAAAGAGATAATGGGGCTACGCGTCGAAAAATACCACTGTGCGCATACTGTTTGAGTCATGGACCATATCTCGTCAATATCTGCGAAATTTTGAATGGAAATTTATAGTTATGAACATATCGTTTTTTAATGACATGGTTCTCAATATATTTTTTTAGTTTTTTCCGTCGATTATGCGGTTTCAATGCGGGAAGAACAGCAAATACAATCATGATGATGCTTTTGATGACAGTTTTTGTTTTTCAAATATTTGGTGGACCTAGAGCTGAACATGCAAATCATCGGCGTTCTATGGTTGAACCAATGAATATGGAGATTTCAATAGATTATGATGACGATAGAGTTGAGAAGACAGTCTTTGATACTATTCCCGAGGAAAGCAATCAGTAAGTTATATTTTTATTATTCTTTTTTCCGATAAAAGTTGCCTTTATTTGACTTTAACAGAAAAGGACAGCAAACTTTTGACTGAGAACTTCTCAGTGAGAACGATTACTGACAACTAATCCTAAACTTTTTAGCCCGGTATTTTATCTATCATAGTCAGTGAGAGGATGTTTGTCTGTTGTGACCTTTCGGATACGTCTTTTCTAATTGTGGTTTAAGGCTTGAGTTCGATCCCAATTGTGCTACTCATCAAAATCAAGAAGTCTGTGAATATTTGGATCCCGGTCTTATTGGCCATATGAATTTAAATGCAAGTAGACCTGTACCAAGAGAAGAATCAATCGCTAATGGAGGAAGTTGTCTTATGCAAGGAGGATGCTTTACACCACCCGACTGTACACCAAGGCAACGAGTTGCTATCCTTATTCCTTACAAAGACAGAGAAACACATTTGTTTTCGCTATTAAATTATCTTCATCCAATGTTACAGCGTCAGAAGGTTCAATATTGTGTCTATATTATTGAACAGCTTGATGATGGAAGATTTAATAAAGGTCTCATAATGAATTCTGGATTTGTTGAGATTATGAAACAAGCTCAATATGACTGTATTGTTTTCCATGATGTGGATATGATTCCTGAGGACGATAGAAATATATATTTGTGTCAAAATGAACCCACCCATCTCTCACCTTTGATTGACAAATTCAACTATGCTGTGAGTATTTTCTTATTTTTAAATTTCAAATGAATCGTTAATTTAGTTGCATTATGGTACTGATTATGGTGGTGTTACAATGATACAACCAAGTCAGTACATATCAGCAAATGGATACTCGAATATGTTTTGGGGTTGGGGTCGGGAAGATTCAGATATGGAGTACCGTTTGTCTCGAGCTGACATAAATCCAGTAAAACCACCCAATGTTGATGTAGCCCGGTATAAAATGATTCCACATCTTCATCCTTGGCGTTTCCAAAACGAAAAACAAAATCTCGGAGCTGCCACAAGAATGACAACCAAGGTGAGTTAAATTGAATTCTGAATCAACCGAATAAACTTATTTCAAAGGAAAAATTGATGATAACAAAACACGAAAGAGCAAGTTGGGATGGAGTTGGCAATGTGAAATACCGTTTGGATAGTATTCTCAAAAATGATACATTCACAACCATACGAGTTGATTTAAGACGATTTATAACAAGAAAAATCACTCTTAATGTTGATAATGAAGATGTTTTGTCACTCAATCCCCAGTTTCGAGAGTCATGTCAATGGATTACAGTTAACAATACTTACTTGGATTCGACTTTTATCAAAGTATTGGCAAAGGATCAGCGACATGCTTTTACTTTTGACGAAGCAAAGAGACTTTGTGACGATCTTGGACAAGCATGTGCTGGTTTTGTTAAAGAGAATGACTATCCAAATGGTCAAAACTATTTTCCCAGAGAAAAATCAGTCATAACAAGGTTGGTTTTCAGCTACTTTAATTTCAAAGCTTAATAATTGAATTCTAGTGTCAATAATGGAAAATCAAGAGATCCAACTTCTTACATCAAAGTCTGTCCTGGTGAAATGTCTCAAAATTTTGCCGTTATGAAACCAGTAGGCCAAGCTGTATATTCTGCTAGTTTTGAACTGGATATTCAAATTCCACTTTCAGCTTCACTGATATATCATGACACAGGATATTGTCAAAAAAAACATGACGATCATGATTAAAATGGTAGTTTTTTGACAATATTAAAAAGTTATTTTCGAGGGTATTGATACTGGTATTGAGCATGAGTGGTCTGTTCCATTTAGAGCAAATGAAACTTACGTTGGCCAGAAAATCAATTTTGAGACGGATAAATTTTCAATTCCGTCAAGACCAGGTTGGTATACGGTAAATGCCAAATTATCGGACAGATTCGATCAAACATGGATGGAATGGAGTTTTCAATTTCAAATCAGTGCTGATTTATGTACTGCTTGTGATCAGACACGTGATAATTATATCAAAGATTTGAAAGATCAAATTCAACACTATAAAGATGCAAAAAGTACAGAAGCAAAGTTCACGAGGTAAAGAGATTTTTCCCATAATTTGACATAACCTTAACTTTAGAGATCAAAAACGCAAACTTGCATATCAATATAGTTTTGAATATGATGAGGACGACTCTCGATCTCCAAATTTTGAAAGTTTTTTGCATAAAAATCGTGGTGCTCACCCAAAACGACGTTAGCTGCTATGTTTTGCTTTTCAATGATTCAATGAGGAGCTGAGATATTGTATTGTCATGATATACAGTGTATAATTTATACACTATAATATAATATCAAATAATATATTTATTTAATACTGTAAAAATGCAAACTGTCTTCAACATTGAAACTGTATAAATCTTTTACCATCTTATATTTGGTTTACAAAGAAGTCAAATAAAACCTATATTCTTAATTATAAAACTCTTTCCTATTTGTTCGTGCATTCCCAAATCGCTGTAGGTAAAGTCTTCGAATTCCTCCTTTTAGCAAATTGTTGAAAGGTACAATAGGTGCGGGACTTGAATTGGATCTTTTTTCGTAATCAAATGGATAGGACATGCTTACATAGTTTTCTCAAAAATATCCCAATTCAGAACAAAATTTTACCTTCTGAGAATGGTTCCTATCACGAGGTCCATCCATGAGAGGATATGAGTTACTGTGGCGAAACTCTTTCAATACATTAGTTAAGTCCCCAATGAATTCTATAAAGTATATTTTCATGCCCCATATGATAAGGTCCATATCCAAACTTAACTAACCTGGTTGAGCATACCCATACTGAGCTGAAACCAGAGTTAAGGGTAAAAAAATAAATTCGACTTTCATTTTCAGTTCATGTCAAATGTTTCTTATCTGAAATGTTTTTATAGGCGATGCTATTAGATTAAAATAAATCGTTAGAAATTAAAATATCATTCGATTTCAAAAGAAAATCGCTTGAAAATTCATTATAGACTGAGGCTACAAAACTTGAGGCTGAATCCGGGGCTTACGAATTCACCACATTCTCTGAACGATGAGGGAGATCGAGAGTTTCAAGGGGAGAGCCAGGGGATATGCTGTTGGGAGTCAGACGGCCTAAACTCCGATCACCATATGATAGGAGGACGAACCTTAATTAGTCCAATTGTGATATGCATTAGTGAACTTAAAGGACCTCAAACCGATGATGGGGCCAAATTTCCTCACAGTAGGTGGAACTATCACGAGGCTCTGTCAAATACTGATTTCTGTATAACCACCAACAGTTTAAAATCTAAATGGAAGACTAAAGGCCAAAGTGGGTCTTGGTTATTTATCAAGAGCAGAGGCCTATAACAAATTTCAAAAAATTTCACGACCTTTCATTTGATGATCAAATGATTAACCTTGAATGGTATGCACGGAATTTGAATCCGGATGTGGTTCAACCCTAGACCAAACAGTACACTCTGATGTGGTTCGACCCTAGACCAAGTGAAACAGTCTCATCTGGTTATTATAAAGCAAACTAAGGGACGCGGTGATTGAAGATTCCACTCATTAAGGTTAATGTATAAATGAAGATTCCTGTTTTAGATCTCGATTGCACTTCAAAAATTATCAAACAATTAAAATAGAATTGGCTTTTATTCAATGAAGTATTAATTTAGTTTCTTCTTTCAAAATTCCAAGTAGTCTTACAGAAAGAGACATAAGACAGGTTTGAATATCGTATATTTATTTAACCGGTAAAACTTTTCGTAGTGTAGAATGATCTCTATCGTATAGATACGAAAAGGAAAGATTAACTGTTGATATACGGTATATGATATGTCACAAATCGTATAAAACAGCATATTTTTTGGCTTCAGATTGAAGTTTTCTAAAATGTATCCAAGCTTCGTGGCGGTCAAAAGTGATAAATCAGCAATGCCACTTGTACCTTTGAACGAGAAAGACAAAAAAATCAAATGTGATGGAAATAAGGTGGGTTTCAATCAAATTTCTGCATAAAAATAATTAATTCCCGTCATTTTAAATTTCAAAACCAAATAAAAGTGCACAATGGAAAATGTCGAAGAAGAAGAAGCTTCAGTCGAACGAGGAAAACCAATCAAAACGAAGAAGCTGAAGGTAAAAAAGCAAAAAGATGGCCAGACTGAAGGATCCAAAAAATCTAAGGCTTGTATTCTACTTTGATCTGATTTAAATTGTTTAATTTTTTAACTTTAATAAAGTATTTTACGAAAAATGGCCCAAAGTAATTAAATTAGATATATACAGTAGCGTCTCAAAGTCACAGTTTTGGTGGTTGATATGGTTATATTTACGATATTTCATGGCCTTTTAACGATTTCAAAATAAATCCAAAAAAAGAAATTGTTTTTCTCTGGGATTTATGATCCTGTCGTGTAGGCTTCAAAACTGAAAAAACAGCAGTTTATAAAGTCACTACACGTCTGATTCCATTCATATTCTCGTTTACGACGAATATCCAAGTTAGGTTCCAACTTTATGTAAATCAGAAGTTAATTTTCTACAGTTAGAGACATGATTGTAACCTTGACACAGTTCGCTACTTGAAAGAGTGCGGGCACAAAAAAAATTGCAAAAAAAGTTGAAATGGCAACAACAGGGGTAGCGCGGGGAACAATAAAGAGGCGGATGAGAGAATCCCAACGGCAGGAAAAAATAAGCATGACGAGTAAGTAAAGTAGATATAAAAGGGAAATTGTTGCAAACGCTATTTTGATAGCCTATTTAGAGCTTTCAAAAAGACTCAGTATGCCAGTTCCCACATCTTCTGATAACTGTAAATTGCAGTATTTCAAACTGATTGATCAACTTCGATGTCGAGTCTGCCTCCAAAATCAAGGAATTATTTGAAAATAAATCGTTTGTACTAATTGTTACAAAAATATTTTTTTTAAATCTCCTCTGAGCTAATATTCTATTACTTCCATGCCGACATTTAACACTTTGTACACAGTGTGCGCCCTATCAACCTGAAGATACATGTCCAAAATGTCGTCAAGAATATGATGTTATGATTGATTTTTTCTGGGGCGATGAAGAGAAGAAAAATGAGAATTCCACAACACTTACTATTCGAAATCAAGATAATGCTGCTGAACCAGACCAATCGCAAGCTCAAACTGTCAGCATGCCACAACGCCACGATTTTGGAGTACGGGAGCTTGAGTTTGGGACTGATCTACGCTTACTTTTTAATCAGATCATTTGATTTGAAAAATTTGAGGATTATTTAGAGAATAAAAACACAGTTTTACTTGAAATACGAATTTTATTTTACATATTTGATATAAATTTAGTTTTCGTCGATCATATAATTGAGAACCTTCTTCAATTTTTCGAATTCCTTTTGTGGGTCGACTAAATAAAAGATTTGAAACTATTTATGGTACAGTTAAAATGCACTTACGGGGCAGTGGTGTCGGATCTTTCTTTGATTTGACTGGCACTTTTCTGAGATTTGGACTCAGTTTAAATGACGAGACGACTCCCCGATCATTACCAACGATCACAATTTTATGTTTTGGATTGATTTTGATTTTGGTCAGTCTTGTTCGTTTCTTTTGTGACACTGCTTGGTCACAGAGTGGCTGGTTTTTATTAATTGAGAGATCGTAAAGATACGCTTTGGAGTTGTCACCTTCGGTTACAGCAGTTATGATGGTCGATGAGTATGGTGCCCAATCAATATCATTGACGGATGCTCCAAGATCAAAGCTAAACAATGGAGCTGCACCCATTTTGTCACTCCAAATCTTTAAACTCCAGTCCTACAAAATTAATAATTTTATACTCAAAAATAAAATTCAATAAATTAAACCTGACTCGATGTGGCAAAAACGTCCGGGTGAAATTGATTCCATTTGATGGACATGATGGCACCATCATGAGCTTTGAATTCATCCAAATATTGAGACGAATATTTTGTTGAACATTTGAAGAGTTTTCCTTCTTCTGTACCACAAATATATTTTTCCTTTTCTGTTGGATGAAAATCAATGCTGATACCAGAAAGATGTTTATCATTCTCTTTCAATTCCAACAATGTTGATGGTAAAAGATCATTCTTGGACAATGTCCACATCAAAACCTAAATACTATTGTTACAATTCGAGCAGCGCCACCAAAATAGAATACGGGGTGGGGTATAAAATGAGACAATAAGGAGGTAATCACGTGATGGCATATGTATCAGAATTTAAAATGAAACAAAATTCGGCGCACTCAGTTTCTCTTCGAAATGGCGATCACGTGTTTTTTCAAATTGAGACACTTTTTCAAGTTCGTAAAATCAGTTTTGAGACAAAATTCGAACCAACTTTAAATGAGAAATTGAGTGCTCCGAATGTCGTCTCATTTTTAATTCTAATACCTCCTTAGTTTCTCATTTTGTATACCCCATCGTATTGAAATATTAACTTACTCTGCCATCAGCAGCAATGGAGCAAAATCTGAGTCTATCTTCAACATCATTTTCCATCCATTTGATTGACCAAACGGGTTCAGAGTGTTTTGTTGGATAGGAGTTAAACAAATATGTATGTTTATTCTCCCTGACATTGAATATTGAAACAGATCCATCGTAAAGACCACAAGCGATAAGATATCCCTTCTTTGGGTTGACATCCAATGACATGATGGCACAATCACATGGGACAACTGATTCAGGATAGGAAGGATTTTTTAAACTAAATAAATGTTCTTATTGAAATTAAAAAAATCATTCAAATATATTTCACCTATAAAATATCAGATAGCCTTTGGACTGTTTTCCGAATTCATATGATCCAAATGCGACCACCATCAGATCATCATTTTGAGTTTGTGGACACCAAACCATCGAAGTAACAGCCAATCTCTTCGCTTTTTCGTATTCGAATCGCCAAAGAGGAAGCAAACTACCTTTTGCATTATCGGGCCTAACAATTATATTATATAATTTATATATTAAATCTTTACAATAGAACTCTTACCCATCAGCAGGATCATCGAAATATTTGAAGTCATCAGCCAGTTGATCATATGTATTTTGATTTAGCATACGTTCGACAACTTTAGCGGTAAATGCACCCAATTCTGTTTTATCCTCCACATTTGCGACTAAAAAAATTTAAATTCTGGGTCCAAAATTTGAAATATTCAAACTTTACCTTTTGCGTTTTTATTTTCCTTTTCATTTCCTTTTTGTTTTGTGTTGGCTTTTTCCTTTTCTGCCTGCAAAGCTTTCATGTGTTTTTCGTAAAAATCATAAATAACATCCTAAACAATTTAATTATTATGTTTTAGTTATGTTTTACCACTCTTTAGATGAAACTGTTACCTGTGAGACTTGATTTGAGAGCTCGATTCGCGCAGGGGGATCAGTTTGCATTGCTTTACCTCTTGGTGGTTGAACGGCTTAAATGCAATGTTACACAGATGATAAAAAATGAAGTGAATACCTGATTGAGTACCACGATCTTGATAGTTGAATTGATTCTTAATCAGTTTTTCTTTCTTTTTAGCAGCTGGTTTTTCCTCAGTTTGAGCAACAGATGCAGATGAACCAGTGGCTGAAGCTGCTTGTGATCCGGCGTTAGACCCAGCTACTGATGCTTTTGATTCACTTTCCTCCAAATTCTCTTCCTCAGATTGATCACGCATTTGTGCAATAGCTTCATCAGTTTCCACATGAATGAGAGTGCCCTTATTTTAGTTTAAAAATCTTGGTTTACACTAGTATGATAAAATTCATAGTAATTTACTTACCAGTCTTTTATAATTGGTCTCCATATGTTCAATAGCCGGCCCAGGCGTGAAGTTCATCGCATTGAAATCAAACGTGATAAGGTTATCTGGAGCATGTGGATTTCTGGCTGATAGAATCCGAGTATGCTCAATCTTTAACTCTGCCTCAGTCAACTCCAATTGATCATCTGGCTTCAGTTGAATTTTACTAAAACATTAGGTCAAATCTAGGTCGCAGTTCACAATTACAGTGGACGAAAAAGATTCTAGAATACCCTATAATGTGTCCGGAGAATACCTTGGGTCAATAGGACGACCGAATTCGTTTAATTCGTCGCCGTCTGCGTCTCCTTTTCGTGCTACAGACTTTCTGCGATTCATTGTTGACGCTCTTTTGCCAGCTTGGGACGCTCTTGGCTTCACTATCCGACGGTGTTCAAATTTCCAAACAAATATTACAAAATTTATGTTATAAAGACTATCATACTGTATTATTCATACAGTATATAATCCTATTTATATCAACTATTAGACTCATTTTCGAAAAATTCTCATTATTAAATTAACAAAAAAACACCATCCCCATGGTTATAAAAAATAAAACTAATCATCGAAGTGAAAACTTTTTTCGCCGCCGATAGATATTCTAGAAACTTTTTTAATTCTAACTTTTCGACCAACAGTGAAACTTACGTTGGGTCTTCGGGCATTTCTGATGCATTCGATTTTCTACGTTCTAAGGCTCCAATCGCCGCTGTTTTTACTGCTACTATACTTTTTCGTGCTTGACGCCATTTTCCACCCTTTGGATCTTTTGAATCCTTAACAGTGCTTTTTCTGGCAGTTGTTGAAGTTTTCTTTGGCATTTTAAAATAATGATTTTCCATAGAAAATTTTCTGTGAAAAGTCCAATCTAGAAATTCTGGAGAAGTTTCGGTCAATAAAAGCCGATCAAAAACATCCCTTCGAAATTGTTCTCGAAATGCTTAACCAGATGGTAACTCCCAAACGATTGGTCCCAGAGAAAAATGGTTGACACCACCAGAATCGCAGTGGTCACAGACTGTGACTCACAGTAGACTATTTTCATAGTAAAGTCAGTTTTGGGTGATATTGACCCAATCAATGTTGACACCCTTAAATGTCTTGGCCAAAATTTATTTCGGAAAACTTCGGATATGCGACAAGCTTTGGCCTACCACTGTATTTGGGTACTAAAAGTGAGGCAAAATCAAATTATAGTCATGATTACGTCGCATAACTGAATTTTTAACTGCTTGATTTCAAATATGTTCGCTGAGAAGTCGTTTCAATGTTTCAACATGGTCCGAATTTGATCCGAGGCCCTTGAGAAATAGGATACTGAAGGGCCTTTATTTGCCTTTGGAACTTGAATTTGCTGAATTGTGATATAATAATTTTAGAAGATGGTATATCTCGGTAATTTCCCACAAGATCTAGCAGCTTAAAGTTTAAAAGGAAGTTATTAAATTTGTATTTAGAACCGATCGAGGATTAATTAAGGTTAGTTTTAAGCCGACATGACCTGCCAAGGAATAACATTTAGACGTATCATCCTTAAAAAATGTCCTTTCTGTAATTCTGTTTTACTGTAATACATCATTTTAAATACCCACATCAAAATTTAAAAATCTGCAATGTCTGCTATAAATAAGGCACTCTTAATTTTGGTGCTAGCCTGTTTTTTCAGGCTTTGAATTTAGACGTCTGATAAGGTTGCTCAAAATCGTCCAGAAATTAGCATATCGTGAACATATCATTCTAAGTCTTGGTTAGGGAAACGCCTTTACTTCAAAATCATTCACTTCCCTAAAATTACTTATTATTGCTAATACATTCAATGATGAACGTAATGAGCAGAAAAACAGAATGATTCAGACTAAATTACTAAACATCCAACATTTAAAACATTTCATTTTACTGAGGGAACCCCATATTATATGGCCCATAAAGTAAATAACAATAAGTAAATAGACAAAGACCGTCCAGCTGATTGTAATTGACCTTTCTTGGTCTGTATTTGGTCGATTTACACGTGAATAATGGTTATAGAAATAAAAATACTCGAGTGATTGTGGTGCTGAATTAAAATCACTTTCTATGGAATTGGTTTTGGTCCCATTTTGACAAATAAGCTTTTCTAAATATTTCGATTTGAAAGAGACACCTTTGAAAACCACATGCAAGGTGAACAAACTCGTCATGGAGTCTCGCGATGATCGAACAAGTGACGTCATTCAGTAAATTACGGGTATCCTAGTTTTCTAAAATCATCCTTTATTTAACGTTCAAGTGGACTTTTTCAATTAATGTTTCCCTTACTCCATAATATACAGAAATAATTCAGAAACTTTGCATAATCGAGTCGCGTATTATTTATGCTGAGAATAAAAAAAACTTCATTATCCAACAAATTCAGTTTTCTACATTTAAAAAGGCAAATGAAATATTTGTTGGTCACTCACAAAGGTAAGTAATTTCAGATTATCAGTTGAACCTATTTGAACCCGATAACGGTTTCTTTCACGTGAAAAACACTTTCATAAAACCGTGGATCAGAATGAAGGAGACTTGAAAAATAGATAAACCGTCTTCCAGCTTTTGCCAAAAGCCTTTTGGTCAAAAACAATCCGTTAATATCTGGACATTTATTATATCTAAAGAGGCCAATTTAACAATATGAAATCTAACATGTGATCATTGTGATCAGAAGAATTGTTTTATATTTTTAAAAAGTTTTCTATGTAGTTTTCACATGAGTGACCTTATCAAAGTCTCTATGACCGAAAAGTAGTTATGTTATTATCAGTCTTTTTATTCGGTCTTTTTTAACGCACTTAAGGGGCAGTTATAAATCTTATGGAATGACATGCTCAAAATCTTAAATATTCTTTATACGGTTGGAAAAGTGTTACCGCGCGGTGGTGAAACCGCATCATATGGTCGTGGCGGACATTTCGCGCGTTTTCGCTGTGGGAGTTAAGCTCAAAACAAGGAAAGGCTAAGAGGGCGAGAGGCGCCAGAGAGTCAGGGACTTTTCTCCTCCCTTTTCTTGTCTCAGTCAAGCCGCACCACCACCAACGTGATTTTTATTCTCAATTCTAATTCTGACGCCTACAATTGAAGGCAGAGAAAGTTACAACAGAAAAGAATACAGAGTAGATATGCCTAAGAGAAATTAAGAAGAAATAGAAGACCCGTTGAACAATCATTATCCATAAATGAAAGAAATATTTCTTCTCCTATTTGGTAAGAACTAAACTAGGATTTGCGTAATCCAGACAGCTCAAGGAAATTAAATACGTTATGCTGATCAGCTTTGTGCCGTCACTCTAATTCAACCGCATTCTCGAACATTCATGAAACCCATTTTATAATTCATAACTCCGTGGCATTTCAATTCTACAAAACCAGTTCTAAATTAGCTCATTCAAGTTACAGTCTATGACAGCGCTTGACTTGAAGGCTACATGTTATTGTTTTTTATTAGATCTTGGAGATGATTTTTCATCAATAAACTTATCTGAAATAAAACGTTTTTTAAGACTTGACCTTGAAAACAACTTTAATCATGTGTAGGTGGAAAAAAGGTTTTCAGGGTAGGCTTGAATGGGTTAGATTGGTTTAAAGATTGATGTGTCATTACATGACATTTAAGTTCTAGAGTTTGATTATCTTGGGGCATTTTCGATCGTCTCAACAGAATAGAGACCTGGTGTTGACCTCAATTCGGAATTCTTAGATTTACTATCCTCGGGTCAGACTTCAATGTCCGACCGACAATATGTCTTACAATGATAATAATTATAATATAAAAATTCAATATAAATAACGTGATAAATGGAAAATTCAATTAATGTTCAAAAATGTTCAAAAATTATCAAAACCAATTTCAAGGTTTGTTATAAACCAAAGTCAAAAAACTAACCAGGATAACGTCCCTTGTTCTCTTAATCGAGATACATATACTTAACTAATCGGAATGAGATTTTATAATTTGAATAAGCGGTTTGAAAATTCATAAAAACATGGCTCAAATTGACCCTTAATTTCGAAAGATAAGAAAATAATTTCCTTATACCCTTCGTAAAAAATGAAAGGATTTACAGTTACCTCCTCCTTTGCACTAAAAATCATATCTCCCCGTATATGCTATTTAAGTTTATGAATCAGCTTCGAACGTACATAAATTCTAATTTAAATCAGTGATGAGTTTTAATGAATCACTCTTGACTCTTGGTGGCTCCTGACGTATTCGTAATTACGAAATACTTAAGGATACATGCACTAAATTATCTTTAAAAACGTTTCTATATTTAGGGACCGTCCTTGCCCAAGTAGGAAATGAAAAACAAAATTCAAATTACGAATCGAATCCACTTTCAAAGGCAGAGAAACGCGTTCAAGCGGCTCAAGCAAAAGCTGAAAAATGGGAAAAGAAACTTAAACTTGCTGAAGGTCGTTTAATTAAGGATTGGTTAGAATTTAAACTTGGTTTGTTCGGGACCAAACCCAAACCATGACTTATGATTCGAAACTTGGTTATTTTAGTATCAAGTAGTATTTGGTCTGGGTTAGAAATACTTTGTGGTTTTGTACTTTTCAGAGTCGGACCACTCGCTGTATCATTGTGTTTTTATACGCAAGTTCACCTCGTCTGATCTGATTTGCCCGTATACTCTATGTATAACCATGAATCTTCATTGGCTAATCAATTAAAGAAAACTATGGATATGTTTCCTATTAAGAACATAACCTTGAAGTCTGCTCTCGGATCGATGGAACAAGAACCAGTGATTGATGAGGACATGAAGACCATTTTTATTGACGGTGATATGATTTTGAATGTCAAAACTGAAGAGGTATGAAACTATCAATTTTTCAGACTAAAATTATCGATAAAATATTTAGGTTCGTGATAATGCTGATGAAGCTCGAGCTGTATTAAATGCTGTTAAAGAGGATGTTCGTCTATGGCCTAAGGATCCAAAAACCAAAGAAGTTAATATTCCCTTTACCATTGATCGAGGTTACAATGCAACCAGTATGGATTTGATGTACATGGGAATGAAAACAATCGAGCGTTTTTCTTGCATTCGGTTTCGAAATCGTAAGCGCGAATATGATTATGTTAGAATTATTAATATGACAAACTGTGCTGCAATGGTAGGTCATACTCCGGGACGTAATGATGTATATTTAAACGAGCCAGGAACGAGTTTGTATCAATAATAAGTACGAATAAGTATCACAGTTTAACTCAAAGTAACCATTTTGATTTACTGAATTGAGCTCTTATAAAGGATGTATGTCAAAAGGTACAATAATGCACGAACTGTTGCATATTGTCGGATTCCAACATGAACAGTCCCGGTCGGACAGAAATGATTATGTAGATGTTATTATGGATAATATTGTCCAGCAGTCTCAAATGCAGAAAAATTTTAATCGCCACGACACGAAAAATTTGGTAATTTATGATTATAATTCTGTTATGCAGTACCCAAGGAATGTTTTGAACTTTATCATCGGACTTAATCGGGAGGATAATTTTCAAACCGTAGATTCAAAACCTATTAAGATTATCACTGAATAAGAAACCATATCTTCAAACAATTATTCCCAGAGTATTCCCTCATGCACGACTCGGTCAAAGGTTTAGATTATCACCGCACGATATTGAAGAAGTTCGAAGCCTTTATCAATGCGATGAATCGACGTATAAGCGGTGTGGTGAAGATTTTGAATCAACTCATGGAAAATTTCACTCGCCAAATTTCCCAAACCAATACCCTCAAGAAGGGCATTGTAATTGGCTGTTGACTGCGAGCAAGAACAAATACATGGAGCTGACGATTCAATCTGTGGACATGCCAGCTACACCAGCATGTGAAGAAGATTCAATTATTGTTCATGATGGACCATCCGGTGCATATCCAGTTCTTGCAAGAGTTTGTGGAAGACAACAGAGCATGACTGTTAAGTCAAGTGGACAATACATATATGTTTTATTTGCATCTGCTCCAATTCATCGAAATGGCTTCAAAGGATTTTCCGCAAGTTTCCGAGAAGTCTCAAGCCCTGGCATAGGTGCACCACCAATTATCGGTAATGATTATGGTCTTTTACCGGCTGGGACTGATTCTGAATTCAAATGCGCTTTTTCAAATAATCGAGATCCCTTTTGTGGAATGACTATGGATGGGCTACTCTATGATTTCAAATGGCAAATTATGAAAAATTATTCAAAGAATAAGAAAACTGGACCTCAACCACCAGCTGGAGGCGGGAAACCACCCGGGGGTAAACGAGCTGGTAATTAGAATACTAATATTTTCACTAATATATTAGTATTGTTATATTGGAGTAGCATCCAATATAAAATAAAGTTTGTGATTTCATAAGTTTGTAACTTAGTCACTGAGTGTTGTCACAAACCTATCTAGAACGTGGTTAACTAGCAGCTATCATTGGTTCTCAGTCCGTGGTTTGAAATAACCATCCATCAAATCGACATTCGGTTTTGAATTCGGGCTGAGTAGCTAATGTTAGTATAACGGTTATAAGTAACCAATTTATTCAAGTTAGCCACGTAAAACGCTTTTTAGTTTATAGCTTATCGTATTCCTAATGACTCTGAAAGTACCTCGTAACGGTACTACGATAAAGGTTACGATTAGCATCTCACTCATACGCCTTTATGTTACGTTTATATTCTGAACGACTTTCTAACTTTTGAATTTTAGACGACGGTAAATAGCAGCCATAAATCACCGAATTATATTATCAAAATGGTGTTTTATTTAATCAGAATTTATTTAGACGAATCACTGTTTTAAATCAATTTGAAATAGTAATTCTTGCTTTGGCCAATACACACATAGTATTAGCAAGTACTTATGACAGTTCATTAAGCTATTTTTGGATGTAAACTGTCCGGGCATATTGAAACCAGTTGGACTGAGATGAAAACTTGAAAATATTTTGTATGGTTTGGCATAGCATATTTTTTAGTCCTGAATGGGAACTCAACAGACTTCACTGGTCGATTTAGTTCCTGGACATATTACATTGATTTACTAAATCAAAGTGATGCTGCATTTTTTATAACGTCATTTACTGATTTTTGACATGCTTTAGCACTCGAATTTCGAATTTGAAAACTCAAAATTTGCGAAATTTTGATTTTAGAAAATCAATTTTAGTTGGTACTCTTTCAGATCTATATTTCAGCAACCTTTTCACGTTATGATGAGGTTGGAAATGATTATGATTATGCAAACCAGCATGCATATCAACCAATTGACGAAGGTAATACTGCTTTTAGTCAGTATCTAAGCTGCTACATATACATTTAAAACGTATATTGCTAATACAATATAAGTTATACGCTGGTATATAACATGCTGTCCTGGTTTGCTTGAAGTCCGCTAAGCCTCCTTACGCATATATTGAGATTTCATTTTGGAAATTTAAAGTTATAAAGCGAAATTTGTTCCACTTGCAGATCTAACTTTCATTTTAGCTAAATACATGTACGCGCCATCTAGTGGTCGAGAAATTGGTGATCGTGCCCGTATAATGACACCATGGTTAACACCAACTCCAAAATGTATTGAATTCATGTATTATCTCTTTGGAGGATCAATGGGATCACTTCATGTTGTAGCTGTTGAAATGGATAACACTGGTGATACCTTTGAACGGACTGTAACAGAAATTCATGGAAACCAAGGAGCTCAGTTTAATACAAAGAAAACTAATTGGGAAAGTAAGTAAAGTACTAAAGTTAAATACCATGTCCTAGTACTACCTGAAATGTCCTAACCTCATATAACCTCAAAATGTTTCTTTGGAAGTTCAAATACGTTCCTCATCGGACCGAATTTGACCGAACTTATTAATTTAAAATACGAAATACTCACTGGGAAAGTAAGTCGTGTAGTGAAACCACATTGTTAATCATCCCACGATTGAGTTTTGGTCCAGTTGCATAATAAATTATGAAATTCCTTATTGGACCGTGTCGACCATGGTACAACACAGGGGCTAAGCAGTAAGAACTGCTTAATAATCATTTTTATACAATCCTATTCATCATATACACGACCCGGCGCGATCAAATTAACCAAACTTACCACCAAGGGTCATATACATTGGCCATTTATTCTGTTTATAGCTAGTGACATAATATAAAGCCACCAAAAGAACCTCAAATGACCTTTCTTTCACTTTAAAATGTCGAAATTCTAACATTTTACAAACTATTTCAGCGACAATGCAAAACATTCGTGCAGTCAAATTCATTTTCGATGCTAACATTTATGGCGATGAGTCCGACATTGTTGTAGATAATATCGAAATAACTGAAGGTTGCTCAGCTGCTGATATTGTTCTCATTCCAACATTCAATTGCGATTTCGAGAACGGAGATAAATGTGGTGCAATCGATGATGAAGCTGGAGATTTTTCATGGTTGATGAATTCTGGTGTAACACCTTCCAAAAGTACAGGTCCACTTGGTGATCACACAACTGGACGATCAAATGGTCAATATCTATTTATTGAAGCATCTCAGCCTCGTGTTCGCGGTGATTTGGCCAAATTGACCACACCGCCATTAACTGAAGAACTACATTGTCTCTCATTTTGGTACCATATGTATGGTGAAGAAACTGGCTCAATGAGAGTCCGAATTAAAATCGGTAAAAATGGTAGAGATAGAATTATTTGGGAAGAAAATGGTGAAAAGCCAGATAAATGGTTCAAAGCAGAAATTGAAATCAATCCAAAATATTTTCTTAATGATGTTGGTGGATTAGTTACCACAGAAGCCGTAGAAACAGAAAATGATCCAACTGTTAGTGATAGAGATGCACTCAACAATGCTGCGGGGCAAGATGGTGACATTGTTTATGACGATGAAAATGGCGAAGAAGTCGAAAATGATTTCGCATTATTTGATGAAAACGATAAGGGTGATTTTGATGATGCAAATGAATTTAATTATGAATTTGAAGAACCCATTGAAGGTAATGCCAGAAAAAGACGTAATGCTGAAGAATCATGGGCACTTGGTCTTCTTAACGGAATTCTCATAACAAAATACGATTTACTCTCAATGGCAGCTCTTCTAGTAGATCCCGATGATTGCTCTGCTGGTATAAATGAAACTGACTCGTGTGCTATGCAAAATGATGCAGTTAATATCGCAAAAGTCAAAGAAAAGGGTCTTTATGTCACTATTGAATCTGAAAGAGGTCATGGTTATCGTGGTGATTCTGCTTTGGATGATATTAAAATTACAAATATGCCTTGTTCTACTTGGGCCGAATGGTCAAACTGGGGTGCTTGTTCAAAAACATGTGGTGGTGGTATTCAAACACGTGCTCGACAATGTTTCTTGAATAACAAACTTAAATGCGATGGAAGGTTTAAGGAAGAACAGACATGTTCAATGCACGTCTGTGGTGGTTGGTCATGTAGTTTTGACGATGGAATGTGTGGCATAACTCAAATGAAAGATGATGATTTCGATTTTGAACGGCACACTGGTTATACTCCATCAGCACTTACTGGACCGACTCGCGATGTTTCTGGCAAGGGTTTTTATATGTTTATTGAAGCTTCTAGTCCACAGAAAACTGGTGATAAAGCTAGATTACAAACGCCTTGGTTCCCAATCAAAACAGATTACTGTCTGACATTTTATTATCACATGTGGGGTGATGTGGCAGATATGCCACAAGCTGTTGGTTCGATGATAGTCTTTATATTGTTAAAAGGATCTCAAGGAAATCACAAAAAAGAAGTTTTTGCAAAACGAGATGATCAAGGGAAACAGTGGCATCGGGCGAATGTTAATTTGGCAAATTTAGACCGGTATGATGCATTTTCATTGGTATTTCAAGCACAAAGAGGTTACTCTTATAGATCTGATATTGCTCTGGATGAAATAACTTTAACAAATACAAATTGTGACAAAGCAAATGACTTGTTGGGAGCAATCAGTGAACAAGTAGCTCAAGAGCAAAACAATTTAGATGAAGAAATGAAACTTTGTACATTCAATTGGAATAAAGGTCAACTCTGCGGATGGCAACAGCTTAAAAATGGAAAATTTGATGATGGCGATTTCATCAGAACAAATGAACCAACGCCTTCCAAGTTAACTGGACCTGAACAAGGTACAGGAGTATCCGGATCAAATGTTGATAGAGCCGACGAAAAAGATTACTTTTTATTTATTGAAGGATCAGATCTTAATGAAGGCGAAGGTGCTGTTTTACAGTCTGTTAATATGGCACCAATTCCATACTGTCTCTCAATGGACTATCACATGTATGGTAAAGGTACAGGATCATTGACTGTTCTAGCAGAGGAAATTGCAGCGAAGAATCCCACAGCAAACTTAAATGTAAACGAAGAAGAAGAAATCGCTGACGAGGAAGAGAGTGGAGTAAGAGCTGCAAGGCAAATTTCTCAGGTCAAATATGACCAGGGTAATATGTGGCATCCATGGGAAGTTACTTTTATTCCACAATTCGATGAAGGTGTCAAGCCTGGAGAAGTTATATTTTATATCAAAGCGACCCGTGGTAAAACTTGGGCTTCTGATATTGCAATCGATAATGTTCAAATTAAACCTGGTCCATGTATAAATATGGAAACAGTTGAATCTCGTCGATTTGTGGCTTCCTGGGATTCCATGTCCGATTTGGTCAATTATGATATTAAATTAGAACCGGAGACTTCGGGCTTTATTAACGGAAATACAACGCTCAATAAAATGGATGTCTCAGAGTTAAATCCTGAAACAGTGTATAATCTTACTGTTGTAACAAATTTGGCTTCTGGACGCACATTTACAAACTTTAAAAGAATTAAAACCATGCCTGAACTCCAAGATATTGCTGTTGGTTTCACACGCTCGACTGAAATGAAAGTCAAATGGTTGCACAATTCAAAGTTTATTGGTTATAGATTGTCAATTTTCCCAAGTGTAGAAGGATTTAACACTGATATTCGCATGGGAAATCAAACATCTTATGAAGTGACTGGACTTCATGCAAATACACAATATGCTATCACGTGTCAAGGTATTGGCGAAGAATCAACCAAACACGTTTCAAACATTGTTCGGAAATATTTTAAAACCGCTCCTCCGGCACCAATAATGATAATGAAACCTCAAACAGATCAAATTGAGTTGATTTGGGAATCAAGTTATCAGCTTTCCGCCCTCAAAGTGAGCCCAGTACCCCCTAGTTGGCCACCAAGTGGAGTCAAATATTTGCCTAAAGGTACAACAAATGAAATTATTGGCGGTTTGAATCCTTCAACAGCTTATAGCGCAGAAATCTTTGGATTGGTTGGTTATGCAAATTCATTTAAGCCAACTGGAGCTGCGGAACTATTGAAATCTCTTCAAGCCCCATTCGCAATATTAACCGATGTTGAACAAATAGCAGCTCAAACAGCCCCAGTTCCACCAACTTTAAAGCTAGAAGACCGCAGAGATAGTTCTGTTCGTGTCACATGGTCTGATTTTAAGGAATCTGAAGAAGTTTCATTCTTGGTTAGACTGAGTCCATCTAATGATCAATTCTATTCGGATCGAGACATTGATATCAGTGAAACATCAATAATGTTGGAAAATTTAAACTCTGAAATTGAATACACACTTCAAGTGGTTGCCAAATTTGAATCCCATCGTAAAACAAATCCAGTCACTAAAAAGATTCGTGTCAACTGTGATCAAAGTCATTTTGCCATCAAGACATCGACAAGACTTGGTCCATACAAATTCGGTTCATCATGGACCATGTGTGGATGGGTTAAACTGGCTGGTCCAGGGGGTTTCTTACAATTGGTAACACAGACTCAACGTATACTTGCGGCAACAATGAATCCAGATGGTAGTCTTGTAATTGATTTTGGCCCTGACCAAAATGGACTTCCACGAGTGGCTAATATGCAAACTGAGCCTGGTAATTTGGAATATTTGTGTGTCGTTAAAAATGGCGACGAGGGTATAATGAATGTTTATCATAAATCTCAAAGAGTTCAATCCATAATCTACCAATCTGAAGATTTCATTGGGATGGCCATGTTAAAAGGCCCTCTCAGTTTAATTGATTTCAATGTATGGGATTTTCCCCTTGGCGATTTCGAAGTTTCTTTACAACAGAGAGGCCAGTGTATATCCGGTATGTCACCACCAAAAGACGGGTTACCACCGTCTAATGCTCCTCGAGTCCCACTCAATCCAAAATATAGAATCAGAGAAATTCTATCAAGTGAAGTCAAAATTGATTTGGCATATAATGGCCTACTCAGTGGTATATACATGGAATTACAGCCTTCAACAGTTTCTTTTCGAAATGGAATCCAATCGAATAAACCTGAATCTCTTGAATTCACTCATTTGGAACCTGGTACAAAATATGAATTGAAATTTGGCTCAATTTTAGCTGGTGAATCAGCTGCACTAGAATCAATAATATTTTCAACAACCGAGGCATCACCCACTGTATCCTTACCACAAATTCGTTCTTCCTCAGTTGGTATTCAATGGAGCAAATCGAGCGAGTTGGTTGAATCTTATTTGGTCAAATTGCCAGATAAAGATATCGTTATTCGTGCTGACCAACCAACATATTATACGTTGGATTTGATCGAAGGTAACACAGATTATTCTGTTAGCGTCCAGGGTATAATCTCCACGGAATCCACCCTAATTGCAACAGACTGTGCCAAGTACAATTTCAAGACCGCGCCCTATATTGAGAACTTTTCCCTTGATGCGATTTATTCAACGTCATTCGTTGCAACGTGGTCGATTCAAACACCACCAGGAAGC
This sequence comes from Oikopleura longicauda, assembly GCA_004367895.1. Taxonomy (NCBI): domain Eukaryota; kingdom Metazoa; phylum Chordata; class Appendicularia; order Copelata; family Oikopleuridae; genus Oikopleura; species Oikopleura longicauda. The sequence continues at coordinate 23,047 of SCLD01115301.1, forward strand.
TATCGTGTTCTTATAAGTCCAGATATTGTAGGATTTGATAATGGAATACGTGAGATTGATGGTACCAGTTTAAATGTTGAGGGTGCACGGCCAAATACCGAATATAGTTTAACATTGGTTGGTTTATTTGCCGGATCTGAAAGTGATCCAATCGTGGTCAATTTTACCACTGCCCCATTGATCGCCGATGCCGCAGTAAAAACTTCACGGTCAACCATGATGTTGATTGGCTGGAGTTTGTTGCCTGGAGCACGTGACGTCTATTTTGAAATTAATCCACCAATGCAAGGACCGACCGCAATCAAAAATGGACCACTTGGTTCAATAAAAAATATGATCACACTTATGGGACTACAACCCGTCACAAAATATGAAATTAAGGTTTCAATGATTTTTGATGATCAACGAAGAACAGATTCTGCTATAATCATACAAGAGACAGCTCCGAGTTCATCTGGCCTTGAAATATCGAAAATTGAGTCGACTGCATTTTCATTATCGTGGGATGCAATTGATAATGTTGCAAATTACAATATTGTTATCAAACCTAACGTGGCCGGGTTTAATGGAACTCGTGACGCAAATGATAGATCGATTAGAATCAACACTCTAGAACCGGAAACTGCGTACACTGTCTTTGTCTCAGGTACTCTATTCAATGGTATTCAAACTGATCCAACAGCTTCAAAAGCTACTACAACACCATTACTTGGTCAAACACAATTTAAAGACATAAGATCTTCCGAGGCATTAATCCAACTCGATTCATCCAGTGAATATGCTCATAATTGGTTGATTCACGTGACAGATGACCTTGATGGCACCACAATGAATCAAATTGAATGGCTTTCCGATGATATGTTTAGAGTAAACGGGCTCAGTTCTGGAAGAGACTATTCGGTCTCAGTTCAAGCCGATTATGAGACAGCTAAATCCGATTTGATTATTGAATCGTTCAGTACTGCTCCTGATTCACCATCACTTGAACTTAGAAATGTTCAAAGTACAGCTTTTAATATCCTTTGGTTCAAACAATATCAAGCAGCTAATTATCGTATCATTATAGATCCACCCGTGGACGATTTTGAAAATGGGCTTCTCGAAATTGACGATGATGAATCCTCCGAACTTGCGGATCATTTATCCGTTTATGAAGCAGTACCAGGAACAAATTATAAAATCACGTTGAGTGCTATAATGGCCGATAATATTGAAACTGATAGTATCACTGAATATCTTACAACTGCTTTCGAAATGCAAGATCCAGTTGTGAGTGACATCACAGAGACATCAGCAATGGTCACGTGGTCAGCCATCAGTACTGATGTTGACACAGAAGAGACTTCTGAAGACGCTGGTGAAACTGAAGGGTCAGGATTTGATGAAATTGAAGTTGACTTCAATCATCGAGCAGAAAATATTAAAGTTATCAGCTACCGAATTAATATTAAGTAAGTTCTGCATAATGACATTATTCATATTATATGATATATATTATATCATATATTTAATAATGTTATATTAATTGAATTATTTCAGTCCTCCTGTTGAAGGAATAAATTCTCGAACTGCCATTCTGGACACAAATCTGAATTTGAATGGACTCGAACCAGCAACAGAGTACCGATTTGAATTGATTGCAATCTTGACAACTGGTGCTGAGACTGATTTGGTTGAAGCAATATTTTTAACAGCTGGAGAAAAAGTTGAAGTTGAAAAATCACAATGTGCTCTTTCTTATGAAGCTCTTATTAATTCAAATGATATTATCACTGAGTGCGATTTTGAAGGTAATTATTTGCATATCGTATGCAGTATACGAGAAACATTATTTAGACGGTACGTTATGTGGATGGAGTCAAAAACGCGTTCGTGGTGGCAAAAATTATTTATGGAGAATCGATACCGAGCGAAGCGTGGCAGTCAACGAAAAGAGTAAATCCAAAACAGATATTATTATCCAAACTGGGAGGCCCGGTAACGGTATGAAAACGACACATCTTGTGTACCCTTTAGGGTGTGACCTTTTAAAAGGAAACACTCTCTACTCACTCTTTCCTATCACTTTAGTCTCTAAGGCTTAAAAAACTGAAAAAAAATTGAAGAAAAATTGGCATAAGAAAGAAGTACAAGAAATGTGTCGTCGACCGTTGAATATATTTATTCATTTTTTTATATCGTGATAGTTTGTAGATCACGTAATTCCAATGATTGGTTGCCCACGTTCCTTCTTTTGCGTGGGCGGGCACGAAATTTTGAAAATTACAAAAACACATTTCAAAATTTTTTCTTTTATTTATTCCAAAAAGGGTGATTACGACAAAAATAAATTTGTCGTAAAACACAAAGTTACGATACCAGCAAGTCTAATTTTGTGATATTATTGTTTATTTATTCTCTAGAATTTATTTATCCTCGCCCAAAATAGAATATTAAACGTCTGTTTCCAGACTAAATTGCTTCTATTGATGTAGGCGTTCGGCTATTATAACATGCGTAGGCGTGACAGGTTACTTACAAATTTTTAGGTAAAGTGTTGGTTGCTCCATTTACAAAACACAGTAAAAATACAGAGGCAAAACTTTATTCTCAATTATTAACTGGACCAACATGTCTACGACTTGAAGTTCTTATGTTCCGACGAAATGTTAATTATCTTTCAATAAAAATTATTCATAAAGAGGCACAAACTTCATCAGAAATTGTGCGTTACAATGGACCACAAGGACAGCAATGGGTACCGATGGAACATTCAATATTCCTGCCCGAAAGTTTATCATATCAGGTAAAAATCACTTGTTGAAACAACATGTTTTTTTTTCAAATTTGAAAAAACCAACTGTTCCAAAGTGAAAATTAATAATTCACGACTGATATAATATTTTAGATTGAGATCACAGCGGGGAAAGGCACCGATTGGCGGTCAACCATCGCCCTTGATAACGTTCGAGTGACACGTGGCCCGTGCTGGTCCACATAACTGTTGTAAAGTGAAGTCGAATTCAATTTTAATTTATGCGATTTAATTTATGAAAGTCACGATTCTGATCAAGATTCAAAATTTGATCAGAATGACTTTTGCGCACTGTAAAATCTTTATAATGTACATTTCTTTTGACATGAATTCTTACATGTTACCACCCAATAAACCCATCATATGCCCTTAATTGACTGACTCTGATTTTTGTTTGCCATTAAGGGATCTCAATGAATCATGATTGTACCAGGAATTTTAAATGTGGGAAATAGTCAATGATCTTAAGGCCAGTTGTTGAGTCCATTTCATAATTACGGTGATTTATATTCATGGTTGAACAGACAAGTGTCTTTCCGAAAATATATTTTGGTCTTTCAACGCTTAAAATTCAATCATGAGAATCGAGAAGTTTATATTTTATACTCAATTTATATTCAGCCTAATTTTTGGGCTCAAATGGTAAGTTTTAATAGATTGAATGCCTGAACTTCATCATTAAATAACTCAAGACATGCACTTAAGTAAAATGCACTTAAGTAAAAGTTGCACTTAAGTAAAATTTGTATCGACCCAATTGGCCGTGAGCAAATACAAAATGGCGTGACTGTTTCCATCCCATGTGAAAAGGAGTATTCTATGAGTTGTCCTGCTGGAAAAATTTGCTATCACAAAGAGAGTATTACATTTTATGAAACTCAAACACTCTTTTTTGGTCAATCCAATAACGGTAAGAGATTTTACGAAAGGAGACAAAAGTGTTTCATTAGTTATCCGAATCATACGATATGAATCACCGCGTAATTTTGAACGCTGTTAAATTCAGCCGCCCTTCTTAACAAAGATTTTGTCACTTTTTTCCACCAAGAGGAAGCTGGATGCATTGAACGACAGACATTGGAGGAGAATAGAAGAAATCGTACCCAATGTGATAGAAATCTTTATAGTGAACTGCATTATTTTCAGGTATGATTCCTTGTTGTAAAACCATAGGCTATGGCTCATATTTAAGCCAGTAGTAAGGCCAAATTGGCTCCTTTCAAGAAAGATAAGACACTGAGAATTCAATCTATAGATATTTCATTAAGAAAACTAATTTGACAACATATAATGTTCAATGTCTTCTTACTTGTGACTACGACAATTGCAATGACAGTATGGACAAAATGAAAGCACGCGAAGATATTTCAATTTGTGCCTTGAAAAACCCCAAAAATCATTCAATGAATTTGTTTCTTTCTGTAATACTTTACACAATGCTTGTTCTTATTTATTGAATAAATTTTCCTATCAAATTTATGATACGTGTGTTTATAGCTTATAAAGTATGTAAATATAATATCGCAAGTCGTTGGATTCCTCGATGTCAATTCTGTTTTGATCGGCTGCGTTGATTAAAATTATACCTCAACAAAATGCGCTAAATATATAATGTAAATAATAATTCACCACAAAGAGCCTTGTCGTAGATAATAAAATACCACATTTGTGGTATATCATAAGTCCATGAAAGCGGCTCACTGTAAAAGCTCTAGAGTTTATTTCCGGTATAGAATCTTCATAAAAAATCATTAAAAGTGAAATAATCATGCGAACGACACAGATTCAAAGCATGACATTTTCATTTATTCGTGATTACCCTTGATTAGCGGTTTCCTGGTAACGGAAGTATAGTTTCACCGAATGGCAAATGATATATCTTACTGTATATAATATATATCGAAAGGATATTAAATCCCAACCACAAAGTAACGAAATAAATAATAAACGTGAACCGGTATGACTGTTGAAATGTCTATGATCGTTAAAGTGATCTACGCGGAAAACTGCCTTTGTCAACAATAAAGTTGTAAATCACCATCAATTGACATCATTATTTGAAATTAAATACGGTGACTGTGCTGGTTCGCGGGT
>SCLD01115413.1:0-27931 GCA_004367895.1 Oikopleura longicauda
AAAAACTGAAGATTGCTGAAAATTTCATTTTGGTAATCATCCAATAAGTGACATATTTTCCCAATTACTGTTTTGCCAAAGTGTGGTATAAAAGTGATTGTATTTCTAGAAGTGTTCAATCCTTCAATCCACGTATTAAAAAGAAACTCTAGAAACCTAAAATGATAAAGGAGCTCTCTGTTGGTCCAGCTGAGTGAAAAAATGGCAAAGCGGGATACTGTTGAAGATAACCCCCCAGCGGGTGCATTCAAATGTGATGTTCACATTTTATACCGTTATAATCGGTACATAAAAATTTTGGGGCATATAATTTTGAAAAAAAGTCCCTTAAAATGCGAAAAATTGCAAGCTAATGGATTTTTTGGAACTTTTTCAACATTTATTTTTTGGAATTTTGAATGTGACGAAATAAGCCTTGAACGCGATCATTTAAATATGAAAAACATGATTTTCTAAAATTCACGCTTTTTATAATTTCAATCAAGCTCAAATACAAACGGTATAATCACACGTATTCATGAATGATGATGTTTCTAGAGTTTACATGAACACATCTGAACTGCGCATCTGGTCAACTTATTTGACTTTCTAATTGAGTAACTTGCTGAATCACCAAAAATTACTTACCACGCGGTCATTCAAAACCACGTGCCGCCCATGACCGTCCCGTACGAAAGTGGAATGTAGCGAATTCTCATTTTTCGTCTTACCACTTTTTGCAATACAGTTCGGATACCTTCAAATAGATGCTCAGCTGATGTCCAGCTTTTAAAACGTTGTCAAAAGTATCACGGACCCTGTAAAGTGGTATTATTGGAACGCAGCTTCTGGAAGGCCACAAAAATGTCACGGAAATGCCACGAAAATGGCTTGACATTGACACAAAGAAATACTCCGTCATAGATACATTCCTAGTTCTAAAGATCGCGAAAATTCTGAAATATCGCGAGCAAAGGTTACTTATCAATGGCTCAATATACACTCAGCAGGAATTCTAAATCGAACACTAGAATCATTTCTTGAATCCGTTTTTGTTCTAAGAGATTAAGATAAAATCGATAATATGCATTTCGACAAGTTTGAAAAATGGCATTTAACATTTCTGAAGAATTTTTTTTTTGAATTTTTTGAAGATTTTTTTGTAAGTAAAAACTCGTCTTGAGCGAACTTCAATGAACTTGAAGTAATTTTTACCGTAACAACCATGGACACGGCGGAAAATTTTGCCTTTTTGCCGCAAAACGTTGCTCCATGTGTTTTGTTCATCACACTTTCCCAACAGGAAAAATGGTCAATTTTGAACATAAAAATTGGTTTGAAGTCGAATACGGTATGACTTCAGAGGTCACTCATTATTTTATTTCTGGAAATACCAAGTCGGATTCGAGCTAGAAATTTGAAACGTGTGTTGGACAGGGCCGAAACATTTTTAATCTGCCCCAACATTGATTTTTTCAAAATCCGAATCAGATAAAGAGAATCGTGTGCCCGGGGGTTGCGTCGCATTTTTCAAAATATATTTTTAAGGCCAAAATGCGATTGCAAGGCGCCACAAGGTATACGGAGTTATCAGCTTTGGCATAGTTAGGTTTCTCATGACGCTCTTTCAGTTGCGGGTGGTTATGAACGTGGTACTGTTACGCTGTTTTAGTTTTTACGAAAGGAATTATTATGGAATTTATTGTTCTTTTTTCCTATTGGCTGTTCAGGATAGTGTAGGCGGGGGAGCCAATCCCCGCGCTCCGTGTGTGGCGCCATTCCCACTTATGCTCACTAGATGATGAGTCATATGGTCGGCCCGTCTCTTCTGCCCCCACTTCCCCTTGCCCAAGTACAGGACGCCTTCTCCCCCTTGGGAGGAGGCAGGGCACTAAAAGACCGGGCAGCCGATAAGGAATGGATTCACTAAAAATTTCGGAATTGGAACTGAATATTTCTTCTGGGTAGTCTGGGTAAACAAGATATACTTTGGGATGTTTAGGCGGCGAGACGGTTATGTAACACTGGACGAGTTCATCGAAGGTCATAGAAAGAATTAGAAAACGAACATGAGCAAAATGGTCTCTCCGCCACTGGAGGCGGACGAGAGTCGTGCTGATTGGTGGACACAGTCTATGTCACGTGACGGAGCGAGCCTTACCTCAACAGGAACGCCGAGTAAGGCAGTAACGTTTTTAGACGTATGGCAAAGACAAAGGAAAAGTACATCTCCAGTCGAGACCGGCACCGTCCTCGGGAGCAATCGGACCGAGGCCGGGATCGGGACCGTGACAAGGAAAATACCCGCAAATCCCCGGTCAAACGGGGACGAACGGATGCTTACAAACACCATAAAAGACGCACACGATCACCGCGATCCAGCTCTCGAAGCCGCAGCCGCTCACCTAGAAGATCACCTCCCCGGCGCTCACCTAGACGGTCTCCGAAGAATACCTCTATGGTAACATTAGAAGACGATCTCGCCCACACACAACGCAGGCTGGAAGAATTGAAAGCGAAAAAGACAGCGAAAGATCAACTGGAACAGAAAAAGGACCCGGATGAAGAACGAATGAGAAACCTTTGTCAGGCTATTAAGTTGAACCCTACCCTTTTGGATGCCTATTTTAAGAAACACCTCCCGGGTGTGGCAGGTCCACCGAATAACTCTACTGTGACGGGTTCAACTGAATCTAAAGTCAATACCACTCCGGGTCCATCAGAACCGACCAATGTCCCTGGGCTGATGCCAGCTACCCAGGGAAAGAATACTCCACCAGTTGTGGTGACCGAGACAACGAGCCATCAACTCACCACTACGGACATGGCGTGGATGCCCCCGTCGCAGATACCACCAAACTTCCATTCAAAGCCACCACCTGCACTTCCAATACAGACGGGGGCGTCTGGCCTCAATCATCCGATCGTACCAAGAAGAATTCCTGTTGATATAGATACGAATCAGTCAAAAACGAGAATGGACTTCCAGCAACCAGTAGTTACACAGCCACCTCCTAGCCACCCGCCTCCAGCTGTCAGACGCTCTGTCCCGACAAAAGACTTCTACATCTCCAGTCAACGAAAACTGGGTAATATGCTAATGTGCTACGTCCCAGGGGGAGACCTACCAACTTCGGAATATCATCGCAAGCCATATGCCAATTGGCTAAAAGAGTCAAATTTTGGACCGCCCGGCCGATGGAGACCGATGACTATGTTAAAAATCAACTTCTCCATGCCACCAGGAGTGAAGTATGAAGACTTCAACACGCCTTTTTTACTGCAATGTTTCCGACAACTCAACTATGGGCATGCACTGGTCAACCATCGACGGGATACGCTTGTCAACTTCATCCCAATCTTTGCTGCCGTACAGATCGCTGATCCATCGACTCAATATCGACACCTAGCGCCCAGCGACATCTGGTACAACAATGATCATGCTGGGGAAGTAGATTTCGCACCAAACACAAGAATCAACGCTGTCTACTTCAAAAACTCCCTAGACAGTCTTGCAATCGCCACCTACACACGCGGGTCTTTTCGAGGAATGGATTGTGCATGGGCCCGCTGGTACAATACGGAATGTGCTGTCATCGTTCCAACAAGCTTCAACACATATGAATGTGCACTCCCGTTTCCTTTGGAGCTTGAAGGTCAAATGAGAATAATATTGGCGAAGATGACGAACCCAATCAGCGGTCGAACCGATGCCCTGATGAAAGTTCAACAAACAAGTGAACTTGGCACGTACGGGTTTTTTGGCACAGACTGGGCCAGTTGTCCACCAAGTTTCAATCGTTCACAACCCCACTTCTGTGGATCTCCTCTCTTGGCTACAAATAGTGATCTACAACCCACAACTGGTCAGATGGATATGTTAAAGAAAATCCCCCAAGGTACAAATGTGATGCTTCAACCCGTAATGAATCACGGTGGATTCCACTTCAGTTGGGGTCGTAAACATGGATGGACTAACGGTACCTTCTGGCACAAATTTGTTGACCCAAAACATATACAATTGGCACTTAACATTCCCAAATACTCACTTGATGCAGCCACGGTGGAATATGTTCTCCGGCACCTACTCCATATGTCCAACAAAGTGTTCAGAAGAAAAACAGTACCTGATAATTATCGGTTGATGGACTTGTTTCGAGAAGAAGAATTCAGTGGCCCTTGGATGCCTAATGAGATTATGCAAAAGTACCGAGGGGGAATACGTCCAGAAAATGCGTTGCGACCAGCGCCCACTCCTGCACCGTCATCGTCAAAGAATCCACCAACCATATCCGAGTTGCCACCCACTCATGACATTGAACACCTACAACCGGTACCAGAACCCGTCACTACATCACTCAACATTACGAGAGACAAGATAATAAGTAGAACCGAAATCAATGACCTCATCTTCAAACATGTCAATGCAGCTAAATTGGAATGGAATCAAAAGCTTGAACACATTCAGACCACAAACGCGGCGTTAACTGCCCAAACGCAAGCAGCCCTGGATGTTAGAATTGACGAATTCATTGCATCACGATCAAGTGCTAAGCCTGGAGTACTGGATGGGGATGTATTGGAGACCTTGGGGAAGAAATGTAGAACTCTGGAGAATCGCATCCGATATATATACTCCATGCTGGGCAGCCAAGTCTCCGCACTGCAAACGAGATCGTGCCTGCATCATCTTCTTACCATGATGGATGTATGGTTTCCCTCAGATACTGCTTCTGCCCTAACAACTGCGCTGCCTCCTAACATGCATTCACTAGCGGAATGTCAGCGGATAGTGGGTACATTGGAGACGGCGCTGTTTAATGCAGAAGCAGTGCAAGACAAAGTGGTTTCGGGTCAGCGAGCAGTATTGCCTTCAGCGGCAGATAATGATAGTACGGTAAATTTCAATCTTACTAAAGCCAAAACACCCCAGTTTCTGGAGCATTGTGTCCGAGGTTTACCTCCTAGTCGTAGAACAGAAAGTAAATTTTTGGCTAAAAAAGGCAAACGTGCCTCTCAATCAGCTCGCGACCAAAGCCCGAAACCTGCTAAGACTAAAGGGAAACACAAAGAAGCCTCTACAAGCCAACCGGCAATCCAAGTGATGTTCGAGAACATCAAGAAACGGGCCTCACAACAGGAAGATGATTCGGGCATTGAGAAAACTGAGACGTCCCAAGAATTAGCGGCCACCATATCGTTACCCCATGGAGAAGAAGGGTCTTTAGATGTTAACTCAGTAGTTGTAGCCGCGCCTGTAGTTCCCACGACTCCTGGGCCAGATGAGGAACTGGAAGACTGGTCACAGTGGGACAATGATGATGATCTCCAGAATGAAACACAGCCCTGCCCTGGGGAACATGGTGAAATCGACTCACTTGCCGAAGCACTGACGGAGAATGGTGCCGCTAATATTGACCCACCGCAAGAACCAGAGAATGCGAATGTGGAGAACCCAGTTCTGGAGCCAAATGACGATCCAACAGAAACTCCAAACTCGGTAGTAAATACTTATCATAATCGAACGAATGCGTTTGCTTATCCCTGTATACACCCATTAGATAACCTAGTCTACACTAAGAACCAGAAATTCATACGCCAGAGTGGGGCCATAAATGCATATAGAAAGTATAAAATCGATCAAGAGTTTGACCCAGATTTTATTCAATACAAAGAGGTTAGAGTATATTTGAAATGTGAGAATATTATAAATTTGGTCCGTTTTGTGATAGCCCTCTCCCCAAGTATTTTTGTCACCGCCATTGAAGTAATTCAGTCTGAAACCCCTCGCCACATAGCGTGGAAGTATCAGCTACTATATGATCAGACCATACTGGTGCTGCGATGGTTCGCCACTAATTATGAAAATGCATGGCAAATGAAACTAGCAATTGATCTGGCGGACCATCGGAGGCCTATATACGATGCTCATACTTTTGACTTTCCTAGAGTTACCCCGAGTTTCATCGTGGTGTTAGAAAGAGTGCTGAGAACATTTTTTCCCTATATCCCAGAACAACTATCGAATGCTAAAATCCATTATGTTATGGCCCGTTTAATTCACGGTACCCCCCGAGCGATGAGTTTTTCCATTATACAAGCATATCGATATACTATAACGATGAGATATTCAGCCGGCGCGGCCACTCACCCGAAAACGACGATTGAAAACCGACCAGCCAAAAAACTAAAAGTGCCGGTGAGTATTCATTCTAGAGAGAAGTCTTATTATCATATGTTTAAAGATATCCGATGGAGCTTTGCGTTATTTGAACGACCATATTATAACTCTATTACACGCCTTGTTTCGAATCGGCCACACAAATACCCTTATCAACTGTTAGATAGTCCCTCCTGTGTAGTTACAATTGCCCCCCCTTCCACCCCTGCTTGTGTTATACCAAACTTCCGTTACACATGTAAAAAGTTAGTGTATGAATTATTGTACCCAGAACCACTCACTTTGGAGCAATGTACGCAATATCGTAGAGCTCTTTCGGCTTTTCAAATACCAGATTTTGCACAGGTGCTCGTCACGTATGATGGCTCCATTGACCGTCCCGACTGTGCCGAGGGAAATGGAGTACGTGGCAATGGGTATTTCGACTATGTAACTAACCGGGACCCCCCACTCCCCCCTCTGTTCAAAGAAATATATAACAAACACTTATTCCAAATTGAAGACAGCCTCGGGGCTCGTCGGACACGCAAAATGCAGAAGGATTTCTGCGATAATCTGCCATTCCCAAAAATAAAACTTCTATCTGTCAACTTAAACAACTGTATTATTCAATTGCAACATCTAGCGTTACAAAAACTATTGCCTGAGGTGGTGTTATTACAGGAGTTAGACTTGGATGTAGTGCAGCTAGCTAGTTTCAGTAAATGGTTACCGGATTATAGAACATTTTACCACACCCCGGTTTACGAGGAGCGACGGACTACTAGAGGACCGGCTGAGGTGGTCTATTCTTTAATACTGGTGAGGAGGGACATCAAGAACCGAGTTGAACTAATCAAGGAGGTACCTGCGCCTGCGACAACGATACGATTCTTTTTAGACGCTGAGGTCCACTTAGTTATAACATCGTTATATATCACCTTACCAGACAGTGGAAAAACTATCCGTACTAAGAACGCAGCATTAGGCATAGGCGAGCATAAGTGGTTTGACCATTATGAACAGGTATTGCGACAGGTAGCCAAATACAATATGGGCTCTCGGGCGATTTTTGCAGGTGACATAAACATGGACTACACGAAGGACAGAGACGGTGACTCTAGGAGGCTACGTGATCTGTTCCGATACCTCTTTGTAAATGACCAATATAATGATCATGTAACAGCACCTACCTTTCGGCGAGGAAATGGTCCCCCTACACGGATCGACATACTTATGACCAGTGAAATAGAGGTCACAGAGTTTCAAGCATGTGAAGGTAAAGTGTTCGCATGCAATGATGGACATGATATGTTAACTATTGAAATAAACTTACAACTAATGCGTACAAATTCGGTGGAGTATTGCGAAAAGGTAGAGTCCCCTTCGGATGGGATGTTAGCGACGGCATGGTGGGCGGTTTTGGCACAAAATGAGGATAAGTTAGAACAGCTTTATAAACATGACTTGAAGGTGATAAAACACCACTTCGTCCAGGAGATAAGTGAGGACAACTTTGGAAAACAATCCCACTATACCAGAGCAATTCTAGGACTTACAGAAGCTATGATGAGAGCCATCTCACCGATCAAGGTGGTGCGGGTAGTGAAGTACTCTAGTTTTTACCGAAGCTCTAAATATGTCCGTGCCATGCAATCTATGATTTCAGACTGTTCGAAACTATCGCTATACGAGGATTCTTATCAAGCTGAACAGCTCCGGTTAGCGCAATTCCTGTTGAGGAAATACCTACACGCAGATATTATTGAAGCTATTATACGTCGTATAGAGTGATAGCAATTGGCTCATGTTTCGATACGCTTTGCCAGCGTCAGGTAGAGGCGTGCTTTCAGAAATATCTTATCAAATATGGTCATTTACGGCGTTTCGAAAGGGTAAAGGCACTAGCACCTTACTTTCGGAAATTATGGTAGACATTAACAAAGCTGACAAGTTAAAAACGAAATACCTTATCTTATGTTCTTATGACGCCGCGAACGCATTCGGTCGCGTGCGTCATAATGTGCTACTTGACAAACTACGGACAATTTGTGAACCCAACATGTACTTGTACTTTAAAGGCCTCCTTGGTGATAGATCTTCGACTATGAAATTAGGCAATAGACAAAGTGCACAACACCATCTGCCCCCTATTGGTGTTCCTCAGGGTCAAGTTCTATCTCCTATATTATTCACTTACTTGTTATCAGGTGTTGAGGATATCGTAGAGGATTATCCCAATGCAACACTAAGATTATATGCGGATGACGTATCATTGTGTATTTTAGTTGATGACTTGAATGAAGGTGTTAAACAGGCAGAAAGAATCTCACAATTATTAATCGATAATCTGCGATTACGGGGCATTTCACTCAACGCAGCAAAAAGCTGTGCAGTCACGGTGCAATTACAAGGTAATTTGGAAAAAAGACCGTTATTTCATCTCCATACCAGTGCAGGTGTTATCAAGGAGGATACCTCGCTGGTACTGTTAGGTATTAAGTTCACGCAAACCCTTTCATTCGTAGATCGATACCAAACACTGTATAATAAGATTGTGGCCAACTCTGGCATCGCTGTCAACCTTACGACTATGTTAGATCATATCAAATGTGTATTGTGGTTCAAGGCTAAGAATTACGGACTATTTAATTATAGCAGCGAAATATTACCACTTTTTACAGATGCGCAGTACAAAACGTTAGACGAGAAAGCTTCTAAACCTATATATGATATCTTTGGCCTGCATGGGCAACATTCTAACTACATCTCTAGTAGAGTATTGCACATACTAGGTAGCATGCCGAGTCTGAAAGATTGGCATAAAAGGCAAATACTAATGTTCGCCTCGAAAGTATTATGCACCAACAACCCACAACCTGTAGCAGATTACATTCGGGCCCATCTCTTTTACAGCAACACGAACTTAGCGCGGACACAACCATATACAACAGCAAGAGCAGACATTAGAGCCGATGTCGGCTGGACCTTAGTCTTCATACCCTCTAATACAAAAACACATTTATTCCCGTCGAATTTGTCCATTCTCCTGCCAGAACTCCCACATAGAATTCGAAATTTATTTGGAACCTACCAATTCGATTCGGAGTTAAAAATCCATATTGCTACCATGTGTCCGCACGGAGTGGACACGGTGCAATGTACCGGATGTGATAATACTAAAGTGGCTAATACTAGGTTAGATAATCGTGTACGACAATTATCATGTCCCTTTCTCTATGACAGTGTTGCCAAAGCGGCGGAAATAGTCCTTCATGAGGATCTCTCGGAGGAAACCCCTTATGAAGACTTTGCTAAGAAAATTCAAAACGCGTTTGGTGAAGCCACGGAATTTTTATCTATTTTTGCGGCGGAACCACAGTATGATTAATGTAATCAATATCAATAGGGTAGTCCGGTTTTTATTACTGCCAGCCAACTAGCGAGGGTGTACTCACAATCTGCCTATTCAGCTCCGAAAACGAGTCTATGGCCAAAGCCCACCGAGAAATACCTGGTATACCCATTACATCAATCAAACAAAGAAGTAAAAGTAATTCTTGGACGTCATGTACGAGCTTATATGAAAGCCAACGGCTACTGTGATATTACTGCACTTATACCGCTCTGGGTTAGTTGCCACGGTTGGATACACGGGTTAAATTTAATGCAGCAGGATCATAGTGACAGACACGATGAGAACTGGTTAGAGACGGTCTATTTTTCAGAGGTGATGCTAGCTCCACCGAGACAAAAACTTCCAAAATCAGTAGTTGAGGGCCTACTTTGTAACCAATTTAACCAGCGAATGTTGGTTCTCAAGTTACTCCGCACGTTTGTTTCAGACACCTTTCAGCAACTCCAAGTCCTTGGTAGCAACAGCTTGCACACAACACCCTATAATAATGATTACGACCTTATTGCAGGATACGAGATGTATAACCACATGTGGAGTCGATATAAACGGAAGTGGGATCAACAGCAACGACTCACACTGTCCCCGGCTAAATCGATTGTTGAACATATGGCCTATCCCCCCACGGCCATTAAATGGCACACGAGCTTAGACAAAAGTGAGTACGTACCAACACACAAGTGGAGTCGTGATCTGATATTGAATGATTTTCAGGCCACCATACAACCAGTCAGACATACCAGACTGGAAGACATGGACGTTTTTGACCTACCCCTGCCCATGGAGGTCAGTGAGGACGATCCGGTACTATTAGCAGAGATTGATCAGTTATTAGACTATTTATTCATACCCATCACGGAAGAACAATCTAATAGTACTATGATAGATGAGGACTTGGTCAAGGAGGATCTGCTACCAGATATCCCCAAACTATTAGCCAATTTAGATTTACAAAAAGGTGAAATTGCGGACATTATCGAAAGATTCACCGCATCGGGAGTCAACCTTGAAACAGTCCTGAACTTACTATTTGATGTAAAACAGCAAGACAGAGATCTGATGTTAAATAAAGTACTTTTATTTTCTAACACTCACATAGCCGAGATTTCAAAACTTGATACGAAGGCCAAACAGATCATTAATGAATTTTTGATTGATATTGTTGACCTGTTTGGTGGCCTGAAGATACGACAATCCCTACCACCCCCTAAGAAAAACTGGTTGCAAAATAACCCCTCGGTAATGCAACTAGAATCTATCATCCAAGCACGTTTACGTGCAGATACCCAGTTGCTGGGTACGTTGAAAAATGGGAATTGTATTGAAGTTAATCGATTCCAGACCTCCACTACTGTGCATCAACTAATTAAAGCTTACGATTTGTATGTACTAAGCACTGGGTACATAGTTGGACAATTCGAGACTACCACCTCTATGTTTTCCCGGTTGATAAATGATTTGGCTCATAGAAGAGTTACTGACCAGTCCTGCCACCCGGAGTTACTGAAATACATCTTAACTCGGCTCCCAGGCCGGGGAAATATGGTTCAACTAGTGCCCCAGCTACCTATACAGACAGTGGGACAATCGGGTACTATTATACAAGCTAGCCCCATGGCTCATCGGCATCGAAAGCGGGATGGACATAGCGCCAAATCTCCCAGAATAGTTAATGCACCTAAAACACCTAAAATAGATGAATCCACTTGTTCAGGTCCTAATAGTAGAGCAGCGACTTTTGATCTGCTTGATGACACCATGGAAGAGCAACATCCCCAGTAACCCATACCAAACCGATGGTGACTAGTCCCTACACTAATTTACTCAATTATAAATTTGTTCCGGTGGAATCGAACTTCCCCATATAACCACCACTACACAAAACGTCCTTACTGTCAACAATTAGTAACGCTGTGCACATTAACAACACTATATCACACTGTATCAATACACTATATCACTCACTGTACACACTTACGAATCTGAATACTTAGGTATGACAACTTTACATATTTAGACATGAACATACGCTCGAGTTTAACATTTCGTTCGGAAAAACTACCAGCTGATGGGGGTAAAACTCTGAAGGCTTACACGATGTGGACCAAGAGTCATCGCACCTTATGGATAGCATTTCCCATGGTACATAAATCTTTATACTACAAAAAAATCCACTTATACGGTATGCAACGGTTCTGGACTTCCACTTGGTATGATAGATTTAAATCGGCTAATGCGTTAGGGGAATCAACTCGGGAAGTAAATGAGGGTTGGGCCAGTTTGCTCTTATATCAATTAGATGATCTTTGGTCAGAACTAGACAATATTTCGGACTCCCGATATGAGCAATTAGTTGACATTCATCGATTTACGAATAGAATCAAGGGCGCGCGCCTCCACGGACTAGGGGTGGCTGCAAAATGCCTAGACCCAGGTCGACTGGAAGGGTTCATTGACTTATATGATGATGTGGAAGCCAATGAGGAACTCACCAAATGGGTACAAAAACATTTCCTCCCCAAACATAGAGGACCCATCTAATATAGTACAACTAGCTATCTCTAAGATCAGTAATTCTGGGGGCATCATACCACAGCGAAGTCCAACCTACCGTGATCTGTGTTACACTTCTCCGCATACTTACAGTCTAATCACTTATTCCCGAATAAATATAACATCATAAGTTCCTGCGAATTAAAAACAAAATAAAAAAGGTATAATCAATACACCAGAAATAATTAATTGTGTTCTATTATTACAAAGTGGAATCAAAAAGCTATATAAAACACGCAGTAGAGAGTACCAGTGAAGAGGATCTTGGTCATCCTCACTTTGTGTGAGGCTTAGACCGTAAGCTGCTATAGCCGAAGTGTAATAATAAACTAGTAACAAAACCCAACACAACCCCTACAGCTATAGTGGTTAGACAGATCATCCTATCAGGCGTTAAGAACAGTAATTGAGGATTAGAATCACTGGAGCGCCGAGATCGTCGAGATTGCTGTGCTCGCATACGACTTAGATGTCGAACATATGGAATGGAAGATCGAGGTGGCGGTGGCAGTGGCAATGACGCATGATGCTGTAAAGCAGTTATGCACTCGGAAGTTGACAACTAAAAATAACATTAATATATCTTAGGAAGTAGGTCAAGGTTATATACCTGTGGAGTAGACTCAAATGATTTTGCGGTGTCAGGAATCTGAAACAGATGAGACGTATAGCATAAGACCCACTCGAAATATACATCATGACATATTGGATAGTTCTCCACGTAATCATCCCGTACCACATGTAACTTTGGAGGAGCTGGAATAGTTTGATTCAGGAACCGGACCGTCATTTTCTGTACTAGATCCTTCGCGTACTGTAACCGACTCTGAACAATTTATGGTTGGGGACCGGCCGGATCGATGTGGGTTCCTGGGAATACCTGTAGGAAATGGATTTGCTCCACGCAGTGTTTTTCAGAAGCTGTGCAAACCTCGGCTAGAAAAGAGCACGGAGGGTCAGAGGATAACGGAGGGGTGGCAGAGGTCGGGTTGGACCTAACTAGTCCTAAATAACAAAAAGATTATCAAAACGGTATTGACAGTCTGGTACACCACATATACGTTACGTCTCATAAAACTAAATCAAACTTACCAACAGAAGCAAGACTTAATAACAGCATCAATCGTAACAACATAACTGACGATACAAGCAAGCCAGAAATAATAGTAACCAATACTGTTGTTTATACCAATAACGAGCTTCTCTATAATCTAAAAGCGAAAATAAATAATTTTGGGGTTCTAAAGAGATGGTTTCTTAGAGGTAGTCACCCCCCAGCAGGTACTACCGCCCCTGGCGCTCAGTTCCACATGAATAAAAACGGTTGAAGAAGATATAGATCGTCTTCCACCGAATAACACGAGGGGAGATGTAAACATTTCGGTAGGACACCAACATAGTAGGAGATATGCAAGCACTAAGGGAGATTAATAATATAAATACCGACAACCCGTACAAATAGAAAGATAATTAGCACAGAGAGCCTACAGCAACAGCAGTGACACTCCGAGTAGAGACAATAACAGATGGAGCAGAACACCATCGGTAACACTAAGGAGACGCTCAAAGAGTAGGAGCGGCAGTTAGATGAACGGACATAGCGGGATTAAGGGTGAACTTGATTGGCTATCCAATGTGCTTAGAGGAGGCACCATTCTTACTATCATCACTAACCTGCAGCTCAGCGATGGACTCCTCTAAGTTATAAATCCTCTCCTCCTGAGCAGTGAGCTGTTCGAGTCTCGTTGCTGCCTCCAAATCCTTCTCCCGTATTATGGCCCGAAGACTTGTAACAGTGATCTCCAAAGACTGTATTTTACGGTCTTGGGTAGCCAAGGCATGGGCACGAAAGGCCAGTTGGCGTGATTGTTCGGACAAAAGATTAGCTGTCTCCCGCTCGCGGGCCCGTGCCTGGTCCGCATACCGTTGAAATGCTCGTTGAATATTTGCATGCATAGCATCTATTTCATTATTGATATTAGCCGGATCCGCCATTTCACTCCTCTAAAAAGAAAAATGTCACCACTATATGAGGCTCTGATAAATAATAGAAAAATTAACGGATTGAGTTGATGAGTCATGTATTGGAGGATGTCAGGAAATGAACAAAAAAAGCCTACGGGCATAAGGAACAAGAGCTATTTAACTATCTATGAATGATGAGACAGACAGGTAGTGAGTCAAGGGAAATAACCTAATCCGTAAATGTATATTGCAGTAGGAGAGCGACAGTATTCAGCTAGTAGGTATAGAGATACAAGGAGTTCACAGTGGGCTAAGCAACGGATAGCCAATAATGACTAATACATAATTTGAATGACGTTAAATCACAAAGCTGGGGCTCCCTCGAGACCGGAGGAACGTCTTCGTAGTCGAAATACTCGGTAGCTTTGAAGGCGAGGGGGTGAAGTTGTAACATCCAACTGAACTTGTTCACACAACAAGCTGCCACCATCTCCAACTTGAATTGAAATGTGCTCTAAAAAATATAGTCATGACTACGGACACTAAAGTGATACGGGTCAAGCCCACGATAACGTACCACGTAGATTTTGACGATTTGGGGGATTGAGGGTAAACGGATTAGTAGGTGTGTTGGAAAGAAAATCTTGAAAAGCAGCAAACACAGCTTCAGAGGGCACATCCAAAGTAATCACCCCCCCCTGATCGGACAAATCAGCAGTACCGGTGAGTAGATCTTCCATTCCGTAACAGAACCGTCTGAAATAAAGGCGAATAGATTATGCATGAGAGTAGAGCAGCGCAAAGTTTCATAGCAGAGACAGCCTAGTAGAAAAGGTATAGGTGGTTCCCTCGGCCACGGCTACGGGCGAGATTTCCCTATAATCTAAACATGATAATGAAGAAATGTAGAAGCGGAATGTAACTAAGCCAATCAAGCAATGATCGGACTAAGAATAATAATAATTTCACCCTAGTGGTTGGAAGTTAAGTGTTATTCGCAGGAAACACATTTGGATCACAAACCACCACGGGATATTCCTCATATGCATCGTGTTGACTACGAACGCGAGTCTGAGAACGGGAATGTCCAAGGGTCTGAGAATTAGGAGAAACAGTTTGGGCAGACAGTGCAAGTAACAAAGGTCTTTTATCATAACTGTAAGCGGAGCAACAGAACTCTAGCTGAAACTCATGGTGAGTTCGTCGAGCAGATGGAGTGAGGCCGATTGGGATCCAATCGTAACATCGGAAAAACCCCCCCATATATCGAATAGTCAGCATTGAAGACTGCGGATCAGCAACCAAACAGTTTGGGCAAGGTGTCACCTAAATAAATTTAGCAAAAATCTCATCTAGATATGAACGGACCAGGCCATAACTTTGCTTACCTCATGTTGCGTGGGATGATCAGGTCGGCTAAGTGAGAAGGCCACCTCTAAGCCCAAATCATGGTGGTGCAACAGTAGCTGAGTCACAGGGCGAACATTCAGCAGAAAGGTCATTGGACTACCTTGACAAACCTAAATAACATCGTAACACTTAGCTTGACATGTTAGAATATTGATTACTAACTGGAGTAATGGTTTACGCACCGTGGTAGGTGAAGTAGTAGACCAACCGCCGATCAAATCGTTGTTATACAATGTCACCTGAACAAGTTGATAAGAATGATAGTGGGGCTCGTTGAGCTCGGTGCTCACACTTACTTTTGATAACGTGTCAAAGGGGCTTCGACAGGTGGGTGCTGCACTAGCAGGGACAGGATGATCGATATCGTCCCTGTCATGTCGTTCGGAAGAGGAACCGGGAGCGCGAACGACTCGCCAATCATTAACAGATACCGGCCCTAGACGTCCGGGGCGACCAGTGTCCGATACTGGTGAGGAGGACATGCTCTGAAATCAAAATAATCGGTCTTATGCTACGATACAGAGCATAAAATAAGGATGGACCTTGGGTAATTTGACTGGCAGTAAGTTGTTCCTATGAAACGATTACGGTAGGTGCAGTAGGCAAGGTGTTTAGGGGGGCGATAACCACGGTATGATGATTACCAGTCGCCTCAAATCGTGAAACTACACACCGCACATAGCAGTTATGGTCAGTTAACAATGGTAATAAATCGAGAATAATAGGCAGAGGTACGGAATATATTATAGAGGCCGAATAGGTTATATTATCTATTGCGGAAATAATATATTGAGGATAACTTTGATAAGATAAAGTGGTTAAAAACTCGGCAGCAGTATGTTGCATTGAAGACGGTCCTACAATAATACTAGAATTCCTCTCTAATGACCTGAAAAATTACCGTGAAAGGACAGTATAGTCAGGAACTCAGTAACGGCATCATAGACGTCAAACATCCCCAACACGACTAAGGCACACATAACAAAACGAAAGTCTGAATAAACAACCACAGTTAATCTCCCTGATACAGTGGGCTAAGCAGTTTCTCTAAAAAATAATTTGGCCCAATTCTCTTCCCCAGTAAATGAAACTTGTGGGATTCTCTATGAAAGTTATAACCACCCAGATTGGTTATCTTTCACCTGAAATTAAAAATAAAAAAGTATGATTCAGCTTGATTGAGCAATAAACAGTAATTGGTCAAGTTGAGACAAAACAGGATAAGTCAGCCAATCACCGGATGATATGGGCTGTACATAAGTCGCCCACGCTCGGATCCAGCATGACCAGTTACTGTCGTGGTTTGATAATTTGATATGTTAGTGTTATTTATGTAAGATTCAACTTACCTGACTACTCGGGACGGATTGCTTGAATTGATATCTCGACAGCGCCATAGTGCAGCTCCATCTCTATAGCGACAATTGATGCGCACTCTTGAGATTCTAGAATACTCACTGGAAATACGAATAAGACTCAACTATATACTTACCGGCCCCCATTTCTTCCAACTGAGTACGAACAGATTGAATCGACTCGGAGTCACGGAAATATTCTACAAGCTCACCGTAAGGAAATAGACGGTGGGATTCTGGTGGATATGCATGAAAAATCTTTTCAACCAACACCCCGAACACGAAATAATGTAAAAGGTGTTCGGATAACGCCACGCCGGATACAGTTATTCTTACTTTCAATGATGATAAGAGTGGGTGGGCCAGCCGCCAAGTGTGAGTACGTAACTGCATTTCTCTAGTTAGCTAAAAGAGGGAGTTCAATCATGGACTTAATCAAGGAAATATCGACAGTTGATAACAGTATTTTAATTTCTGTTTTCTCTTTTTGTTGTGTTTTCTTTGCCTGACGCCAGTTTATCAAAGAAGTCGAAATAACTAGCCTAGGCTACACCGATAATAAAATAACACATCATACGGTTGGAAAATATATTAGAAATTACAATGTGGAATAAGAAGACTGTGTCGTTGCAGTAGTGGCCCTCGAGGCGTTACAGGACGGTATATCCGGAGTTACAAACCTAGTGGGAGCAGTGCCCACGAAAGAGAATTCTGTGTCTAGTCGATTTGAACTACAGCCGAGGGCAGGAAAGATATGAGAATGATAATGTCTAATAACATACAGTAAACAGGCGTAACATCCTATACCGATCATAAACCCTATTACTAGACAGACCACTTGTGTCGTTGAACTGGTAGAAACATCAGTTATATTCACAGTAATATCAGCTGATGAGGATTGTACAGGCCCTGCAGAGGGACGGAGATCTGGTTCAAAAGTGGAATTAGATACAATGGTAGAGGATAGGGAGATAGTAGTTGATGCAACAGTAGTTGTAGGGGGTGGCAATGTTGTGTTAGTGGTTACCGCATTTACCATTGACAACAAATAATTGCAGTGCCGGTTTTGTGAGGAGTAATGGGTGCTTGGCCACTGTGATTGATGCATTGCACAATCCCGTATTCCGGTATGAAATGTTTTACATATAGGACTGGATAATGATTTATCCAATAGTGGATATGAAGTATTGTCGGCCTCACGTTGGTGCACATAGTCTTCCATTCGCGACAACACTACAGCTTGAGCCTGAATCTGGTCCTAAATTGAAAAAGTCAATAACGACACTTCTACGCATCTGCACTAAACATATACACAAATAAGAAAGAATGTACCTGTAAAGTTACAATAGCCTCCTCACATGACTGATGCTTCAAGTCCATGCATTTTGACAAATAAAAAAAGCAAAAAGCATGCATTATGGAAAACGTAGTAACGGAGATAGTTTTTTTGGTCACAAAAGACCTCTCTGCGTAGAATCTAAACCTAGTCGGATATTATATAGTATTGTCCTGAGGTAGTGATGCTAGAGAGATAATGCATCAATGGCATAATCGGCATGAGATGATGGCCTACTGCGATTGAACGCTCTAGGGGACTGAGGTATAAAACTACAGCCGGCTGGAAGGCCTAAGGGTACCTTTAACCCATAACACGTGGTCCGCAGCTGGAAGTCATAGTGAGCATGCTCTGATAATTAGAAATCTGACATGACATCAGATAACAACTTAATTGCACCTCGATTTAACTAGCCTAGATCTCTATGATAACCTGATTGGTTCCCGGCACGTCCCGACAGCGCTGTTGGTGGATAGACTCGCCAAAACTACCTATATGTAGCCTAGAATGAGCAAAAAATAAGAAACATACATAATCAACATAAAAACACGCAGCTACAAGCGACAATATTGTCATAAAAGGTCAAACAATCACGGTAAAATAATACAAACACCAGCAGAGACCACGACAATGGCGGAATTGCCACGAAATTTATACTTCCTCAGAATAAGTACAGCAGACGATATTAGACAATACATCATTCAATTCTTTCCGAACTTACAACCTAGTACCTTATTGGCTATCATACAGCATACACCAATTGCGGCAAATCAGGCCCGACAGCTCATAAACAATCTAGTAGACATACACTGTCAGAAATTTGTAATACATGCGGCACGTTGGAACCAATTTGGTATAACCAACGACTATTTAAGCTGCCTCGCTCAGTATAACCATACATGGGAAGGCTTTGATAGCTCAGAACCATGGGCGTGCAGTTCCGGTAGAAACATGAACTACTTCATGGATATTAACTACCCGGAACGAATACAAGAAATGAACGCACGCTTTTACGCTGCTTAAGATTATCAATAAACTAACCATCACAAACACATAAACCCAATATTTGAATTTTATTTCTGTAACAATGGAATTCATTATGCACTTCCTATTCTTTTAATTTTTTACTTTTAATTTTAATTTCTTTTATTCTGAAACAGCGCTAATACAAGGGATACAGTGGAAAAACGAGCTAGGGAAAATAAAATTGTGAATAAAAGGGAGAATGAGTCTAAAACTTAAGTGGTTAAATTCACCATTGAATAAGAAGGAGGTGATTCTGTCATTAACAGAGAAGTATGTCGTGAAGAACGGCTTTGAGCCAGACGTACAGTGGTAGATGCGGCAACTGGTCTAGGAGGAGTTGTAGCTGAACGCGATCGAACCAGAATAACCACTATGATTAATACTATTATCAGTACCAAGACAGAGACACAACCAGCAACAAACCCGGCTAGATAGTAGGAGGTGATAGTCTTAGTCGACGGAATAGGGTCCGGAGATGGAACCTGGGTCTGGGCTTTAGACAGATCGGCAATGGCAGACAGGATCCGTCGTTGACGATCTTCTATGTGTGTGTGATCCATCTCTGTAGCATACAACCGGGAATGTGTGGTACGGTTTAGACTAACAAGGTACACGTTCTGATCCAGTACCTTATCTAGGACTTGTGCAATCATGGTATGAGCAGTCGCTATTTGTTGCCCGTTCCGATAGCTTTGCTCCTGAGCTGACCGAGCCAATTTTGATACTGTACCGAGATGTTGATATATATTGTCCAGATAAGAGTTGAAAACACTGGTACTATCCATCGTAGTTGGAGTGATACGGGGCAAAGCGACAGCCATGGGGAGTTGGCACATGAGTAGTAATAGCTGCATAAGTATAGATAAAAAGAAATAACTCGATCTATGCTAAGCGGGTTTGTGATCTGTCCCAGCACACATGAATTCAGTACCATATAAGCTTCCATACAACTGATAGTTTTCTCCACTCTGCGTTCTTAGGTGTAAAAAGTGCATTAAAATATCCATGTTCTTGAAGTGTGGGCTCGGTAGGAGGTGGAAAACAACACTTTCATCTTAGTTTCGTCGATCCTTTGGTTAAGAACATACAACCCCAACATACAAGGCAAACAACTGTAGAATACAGTACTCATGATCTATGTATTCTTAACAAATATACAAAGACGGTACAGATTATAATTCAGTCATAAATGGTCATTCGTAAAGCTACTTCGCTCGGGGTTCCTTCATGATTATCAACTGATTCTTAAATTCATTCTTGCTTGGTATTTGAAGCCGCTACTGTAGTCTCAAACAGATCTGCACTGCCCGTCATAGGATGCATTTGGTACATGGTATTTTCCAGCTCTCGATAGCCTTGAAAAAAGGTGAGCAGTTGGATTAAAACATGGAACGGTGGTTGTATGAAGGGGCTAGGGAGGATGTCGTTCAATATATTTTCTCGGATAGCCAAATGTAGATAATGATAGTGGATTGACGTTTGCACTCGGCTAAGCAAACTAGACACATATTGCCAATGCGTAGCAGTCCCAATTAACTAAAACAATAATAAAAACAACGGACGGAGTGGTGTCGATTAGATAGTGGACAACCTTACTTGGTATTCTACTAGGACATCGGAGAACTTATCATCGTAAATCACAGTTTGATCTAGTAATGTCATGCAATGAGAGAGCTGATTGTGCAACCATTGATATTCCACCTTCTGCGGAGCAGACTAAGTTAGTTAATCAGTCATCGAATTTATGGTTAGACTAGACTGGAGGTAAGATAACTGGAAACTCACCAAATTGACATCCTGAAGTGCATACTCAGCAAGATCAGCTAACCAATGAGGCACATTTTGTCGAAAAAACTAAGATATAGATATGAGAAGGGTGGATGTGGGGAAATGATAATATATCTTACGGTGCAGGGCGTATAGCGAGATCGCCAATCAAGTATGTAACATTCTAAGTTCGAATCATTACTGGCTATGCTGTCGGTGGTACCGTCAAGATCCGAGGTGGCTAGGTTGGAAGATGTCTGCGAGGCCGTGGATTCAACCACAGTCGATAAGGTCTCCAGTCGATCTACTAGGTCACATAATTCATCGGACATAGCAGCCATTCTAAATGAACATAGTTAAATTATAATCTTATAGACTCCTATTAAGATTTCAGGACAGCACTGATTCGTTAAAAGTGGCCGAGCGTGGCGACTATTTAGCAGGTTACATGATAGAACTGTTGAAAATCGCGAATCAGTTGCAATAGATTAGCTAAATGTATTATTGAACCAGCCTCGGGTTCGGCATGTAAGGCAATAGCGTAGACGCCTTCATATAAGGCTTGTTGACGATCGTCAGTAAAAAGCAGCAACTAAAATACTAGTTTAGGGTGTTTACGGGCCTAATGTCTATACCTGAGCCTCTGTCAACAAGTTAGTGAACTGCTCCAATGTCGGGATTGGTCTCTGGGCCATCATTCGGCCAGCCTAGCAAGAGGAAACATAAGGGAAAAAATCAAAAAGCGGAAAAAATAAAAAACTAATACCTCATAACCCAGAACCAAAAAAAAGGCAATAATTTACCTGGTGCATACGCAGAGCAAGCGTCTCAATATTCGATGTGGTCTCATTACGTTGAGGAGAACGATGCAAAACAATACCTTGTTTTGCACGGACCAACTCAGATTGAGCAGCAAGTACCCAAGAGGACCACTTCTCGATGCTATAATGTACGAGATAATCACTGTTATATGTAGTTAAAAAATCTGTATCTGCCACACAGGGCTTTGACTGGACATCGGGCGATACAGAAGTGGAAAATAAAATCTTTCTGGCCGCTTGGCGGCGGTGTCGGCGACGAGCTCGACGGCTAATCGACATAACTAAAAACAAAAAAAATAAAAATTAACGACGACATGACAATAGTAGGCTAAGCAGTTATATAATAAAAAGTACAAACGGCTAAACTGGGTGTTAAAGGGCACAGGTATAGTGCTTCTCTCAATCAAGGCTACTGAGGATGATCAAGGTCGTCGTCGAACGCAGTTTCCTTGTGCTGAGCCCGCCATGCAGCATAGTATTGAGCAGCGGTGTTTGAGGAGGTAACCGGCGGTGACTACGGCAGATCATTAATTCCGAGCTGGTTGACGAACTTAGACTCACCGCGACAAAATTATTCAAATTCAAAATGTATTCATGAAACACACAGCATACATGGTACCACATATCAGTAGACAAACCAGTATCCAAGAAAGCTTGAGGACATGTTATAATTTGTTGACACCAAGCACAGGTGATGGAGCTACTGGGGCTTTGTTGCAACAGCAGTGCCATTGATCCACTCGGCGCAATCGACAGTAGGGGAGGACACTCCTTGCCTGTACCACGTAAATCTCAATACTACGTTAAAATTCACGGCCCGAAGTATTACGAACTTACGATATGCTAATAATTGGTGTGCACGAGCAACCTGGTGAGTCAGACGGGTGAGTTGCTCGTATAGGATTCGATAAATATTCAATTCCTGACACAGAGTGTCGTAACCCATCGGGCTAGAAGTGAACCAAATACTAGTAGCAGATACCCAGGGAGAGGGAAAACTTTGAAGCATAAAAGTCAACCAGGTGTGAATGGCAATCCGAATATTAGACGCGAAATCATGAGGTAGCACCATAAACCTACTGTGACAGTCTAAAAACCGATAATAACCTCTAAAAGCAAACCAAACTAAATAATAGCCTAAATAAACCAAAACTAGTAAAAGATAAAAAAATACACTATAAGAATTGAACCGCATTATCCCCCCACAGCACACTACACAAAACGTGACACTCGGTTAAGAGTAATAGCAATACATAGTAAGTTCCCTGGACCGGCACCTTGAGCGTCATAAGGTATCACAGTAAGTTCAACTTGAGCACGAACCAGTGATATAATGGTCCCTGCGAAATAATGAGGTCGATTCAGAAGGGTTAAAAACCAGGACTTGGTAGAGTATGAGCAGTTGAGCCATTCCTCGGAATGAAGGGCGGCCCATAATGCAGAATCGGGATGAAGACGCTGGATTTCTCCATCAGTATAATCAGCAGCTGTAAAAGATACCTGCGACATTGATACACGAGATAGGGTCATTCTAAAGAAGCTCACAGTCAATAAAGCTATCCATCGCACCTTTAAGTAATGGAACAATCTATCTCTCAAGGAAAGCCAAAGCTACCTCGAATCCAATTCTTGCGGATAGGTTTTTTTCAAAAAACTGAACTAAAAGCAATAAATAGTGACCACTCTGTGGAGCTTCGCTCAACCAATCATGTTAGAGTGTAGGTGGGTCAAGTGGGCCGCCTGGTGGACAGCGAAGGTCACAGCCCAAAATTTTGGGGACTATGTTTTTAGTGCTAGAGGCCCAAGGTTCGAGTCTTAGGAAACATATCAGTTTTTTTCGCTCCTGTAGTTTATTGATTTAAGTTGACACAGTAAAAGTAAGGGTAAACATATCGCGACAAATAACGTGAGAAACAAATATAAAAATAATCTTAGGCGATACAGATAAAAACACCTAAGTAAGAACCTAGTAGAAAACCAGTACAAAGCTAATGTTAAAGATGTTATTCTGGCCGCGTAAACTTGGGTTGTGCCCTCTTCAAGTCGATCTGAATTTTTTGCTTAACTTCTCCATCCAAACTTTGATCGTAGTAGGATGACAGTGGCATCATCTTCAACACGGGACAGGGCTCTAATCCGTCCCAGTTAGTCCATAGTAAGTGGTAAATAGATAGAATGGCCACCAACGGTAGCCCGGGACCATACTTTTCGGCTAGTTTTTTCTCATATTTCTTCAATCGACGAACTATGTATTTACAATTGGCTCGTAAGGTTCCCTCGACCCACTTTGGGACATCCGTGTTCCGTATCTCGGGGTCTTGTACTAAATCAGTAATCTCTCCAGGCGTCATTTGGCCTAACATTTTAAGAAGGATTTTACGAGTAAGTGGGTTGGAGTATTGTTTGAACATATGCATTTCTTTTGCAGTTGTACTATTCCCTAGAAAGTATGCTCCTTTATAGCTATGTTGAGCTCTCTACTACCAGACATACCGCGGGTGATCCACACCTGCACAAGAAATTCGTACACGGGTGGAGACTGTGAAGATACCGATACGCCCAGGTGGGGTCATCATGAGGTCAAACGAAGTTCAAAGGAGACAATCAAGACAAAATACTCGTTACAAATGACATTACAAATTGTTTTATCTAACATTTATTTCTTTGCTCTGAAGCAACAACAGTTGGTGACAGTTAGCATCTAGAGAGGACACACATGTCCTAAGCAAAGTATAAATCGAGATAGTGGTGAGTAGCGAAACTGGTCAAACGTGCCTTCGTTGGGGTGCCAAGCAGGAATATTCCACGATCCCACGCGGCTTGTTGAGTGACCTCAGCTTCGAACTTGGTAATCGTAGTCTGTACTCCTGGAGTGTAGGTTGTATTCTTTCTACCTTAAAATGTTAGTTTAGTATTTGCAGGACGTAGAAACTGATGAATGTCATTTAGGGACAAAAATATAATTCACCTCTCTTGAGCAAACTAGTGACCACCAAACCGATATAGTCATCTAAGTACCCTTCATCAACTTGAAGTACTACCATGGCTTTATACCCCTCATAAAGTGAAGACCGATAAAGGGAAGTCGTAACGTCCAATGACAGTCCAGCAACTGTTTTAGCATCGGCAGCAAATTTCAGCGGAAATCGATGGAGCAACATACGTCCTAAAACAACACTTATAAACGAGGGCCTCTCGGCAGTAATAATTTTTAATTACCTTTTATTTGATAAAAATTTCACAGATAATGGCAAAAAACAAATTGTTGACTGAAATAAAATAATGCAGTGATATGGAAGGTGAAACCCCTAGGTCATCCATGATTGGCTACAATGGCCATGTCACATAGGCTTTACTACACCCACGTAAAAAGAATTATACAAACTATGACTCAATAATGCATTCACTAGAAGCACTAGGAAAATAACAGGGATAAGCGCGTAATGGGTGTGATGAACAGGAAAAATGTTGGAATAATACTATTCAGATAAATGAAGCCAAACGGAGTAGACAGCATCCAAACTAAGCCTCAGCAGGCTCATTCTTGACATCGGCGGTGGGCTCCTCCTTTGGGGAAGCACGTTCACTTTTTGGACAGTTAGCCATGATGATAGGAGTTAGTTCACTCTTTGCCGCCCAAGGTGGCTGGATAACAGGATATAACATAGGGAGTGATTCTGGTTCACTCTTGACTGTTGATGTACCAGGTATAGATGGCGGCCGTAGGGGAACCAATGCAGGTGGTGAGTCTGATCCCGCTACTACTTGACGGCGTAGACGTGGTATGAAATGAGGTTGTTGCCCTCGAGCCCTAACTCGCTCTAGAAAGCGCTGC
Source organism: Oikopleura longicauda (assembly GCA_004367895.1). Lineage (NCBI taxonomy): Eukaryota > Metazoa > Chordata > Appendicularia > Copelata > Oikopleuridae > Oikopleura > Oikopleura longicauda. The sequence goes on from SCLD01115413.1 coordinate 25,623, forward strand.
CAATAAAGAGCACGACATTGAGGACAATGCGAATATTCGTCAGCTTGATGATTGGTACAGAGAGTCCGACGGGAAGTCTGTTGGCGAGCATAAGCGGCTTGTAAGTTTCGGATGCGTAGAGTGAGGCGTGCACATTGGCGGTTATCAGAAGCGGTATAATCCATTGCCCGAAAATACGAGTTATAAATCGATAATGATCCAAAGGTAGTAAACTGTCACTGGCTTATAAACAAATCTTCAAGTTAATGTCCTTAAAATCATATCCTAGACACTCTTTATAAACTAAAAAATGAATGCTCTGCCGCACCACCTTACTTGAATAGCAGAAACTATACCTTTCTCTCCTACTCAGCTAACACCTGTGAGTAACCCGCCAGGTCGGATTTTTTCTGGGTAATTATTGCCAGCGAGAAAAATTTAGACCAAGCAATATATCCCGATCTAGGGAAATCAAACCACTATAAACCTGGCGGAAAGACAAGAAATTACCGAATGGCGTTGCAGCTTCGAAGTGTTATTGTAATGGCCCAACCCACTAGGGTTATGAAAAACGTTAAAAGCTAAATATAGAAACACGAACTCTGAATCTAGCCATACCAAATACCTCTCAACAAACTACACGACTCACTGCAATAATAAGTATATAAAAAAAACCTTCCAATTTATTACAATATATGAACAGAAGACGTAGAATATTATACGCAATAAATGTCCATGAATCGCGCATGGGAACAATCTACCATAATCAGAGGATATCCTTGGGAATCAAAAGCAGACCGCAGTCGTTTGTATCCTGGAATATTTGGCACATCATCCAATTCATCAAAATAAATCGTAGTCAATCTAAATAACAGCGTGATACATCACCTAGTGGTCGATAAGTACTAAATACATTTTCCATTGTGGTTCATACACATCCATGAGTTTACATAGTTGATTGGTCAAATCTTGTTCATATATGAGTGGCAAATTAGACTCACAAAACACCCGCAGTTCTAAGGTTCGAGAACCTGACAGTACCGCAGTTTGGATACCAAATTCGGAGGGATACCCATAGTCAGTCATCTAAAATGATAGGTTACCTGTGCAATGAACAAAAATTAATAATAAAAAAACCATACTGTAATTTGTCATAATACCTTTATCGTCAGCCAAGCAGAAATGGCAATGGACCCTGGAATCAACAAGCCGAAGGAATGTGGACTAGAACATTGGAGAATATTGAAGAGGCTGCCCGCCACCAGGACCTGTACATTGTGTCTCCCCTTCTTTTTCTACTGTTTCATTCTGTACCTCTGTTTATTCAATAAACAACCCCACCTACAAAAAAAAAAACGAATCGCGTGGTTTTAAGCATCTGGCTTGGGGTTAATTTCACTAAATATGATTAATTTATTACGAACGCGTGTGAATCACACAGTATATCTATGCAAGGCGCAGAAGGTCACGTGATTCGGTAAGTGCAAAGGGGTCCTTTTATCATGATTTCAAAAAATGACCATTTCGAGAAAAAATTTTCAGGAATTGTGATTTTGGTCCTTTCGGGGCCAATTTTGGCCTGATTAATAATACGGTATTTTAAATATGAATCTGAAAGCCGTTTATACCGGTTTAAAACCGGTCATTCGGTCAACCCACGCAATTCCGAAAACCACGTGGAGGAGCATTTTCTAATAGGTTTTTTTGAAGCCAGAATTACATTGATTTTTCTCAGAATGATATTAAAATGGGTCAGAAATAGCAGAAAATCGTTTGCGAGTCGTTTTTTAAAATTTTAGCTTGGTCACACCCTATTCAAAGCCTTGATGTTAGAGTCCCTTACATATTTGGTCCGTTTAACCTTGATTCACCCAAACCCTAACCCTAATCATATTCAAGGCCTTGAAGTGAGAGTTCTTTTGAACATATTTGGTCCCTTTAACCTTGATGCACTAAAAACTATAGAATTTATCTAGGGAGTTTAAGACAATTGATTGATGTGGGACTAATCGTGTCCAACTTGCCTTCTAACACAACAAACTTAAAACGTCTCACAAGTCTCACAACTCATAAATCAGACTTTCAACTGATCAAGAAGGATAAGATCAAAAGACGATCCCCTATGTCTCACACGCGGCGGGTGACAATAAGATAACTTTTCAAAAAAGGGAAATCAGATTATTTTGAAGTGAATTTGTCCGATAAATATGTCCGGTTCGATTTGATGACTCGGTACCCGCCGCCGCTTTCTTTCCCATGAGAAATTGTCAAAAATTGTCGGACATAAAATCGGATATTGCATGTTGATTTATCTGATGAAGCACAAAAAA